>OVAY01000229.1:0-12140 GCA_900406395.1 Kernera saxatilis | reverse complement strand
GGCCTGAAAAAAAAAAAAAAAAAAAAAAAAACGGAAGGGAAGGATTTAAGAGTAGGAGAAGACGAACAAATGTGGCCCACAATTTCAGGTTCTTCTACTTCTCCTTCCAATATCCTGACCTTGCCAATTGTAATTTTAATCTTTTCACCAGTTAGACAACGTTCTCTAGTTCAATTATGGTAGATTTTGAAGGCTGCTTCTTGTTGTGAATTGTGTTTGTACCATCATCATCATCATCCTCTTTGCAGTTCCTTGCACTTGTTGTGTGTAACTCCATGGATGCTCTAATAAAGTCTTGAACTTTCTCGTTTATTTTCCTATGGGTTTTGCTGCGTTGCTCAGCTAAGAAACTGTAAAAAAACTAGATAGGTTAAGTGCTCTGTTCAAGCTAGATCCTTGTTGTTAAACAACATGAGCCTAGGTTGATTCTAATTTCTTGCTCAATCATTTGGCCCCAATAAATAAAAAAAGTAAGTTAGTCATTTTCCATGAACAGTAAGTTTTGAATTGTTGCTTCTTCTGGAACACCAGGGGGATTTAGCCAGTTCCCTTAAATTACAAGTGAAACTTTCCTCACAAGAGTAAAAAAGGGGTTGTTTTATACGTCTGATGTCAATAATTGTTCTCTCTCACCTACTTTAGTGGTAGGAGGAGATCCACCAAACTTGAATGTGATGTTGTCTTCTTTGATGAGTAAAAGAATGGGGACATGAGATAGGTGTAGAGAGCCACCCATGTTGGTCTAAATGAAGGAAGTTGATCATAACTAGTCTATCTTCTCTATCATCTTTACACAATATTATTGGATAGCCAGTTAGTCAAATAAAAACTTGGGTTAAATGCATGATTTTCAGATGTTTATTTTACCTTCATTTAGCAGAGAATTATTAGAATATTTAAATATTTACCTTTTAAAAGAAAAGCAACACCTTTTCATGTGATGTGATAAATACATCACCAACCACACCAGATGAGAAGGTGTTGAGATATCATAAAGTACGTTCCACCAAAAGATAGAAAGGCCGAATCTTTTATTTTAAGGTCTCATGACTCCAATTTACCATTTATTCCCTCTTTTTATTTTCGTTTGTCAACTAATAATATCGTCAATAAGTTTGTTCTATAAGACAGTTAGATACATAGTACAATCTATCTGTTATGACCGAGTAAAACGTTTCTCACTTAACCTCAAAATATCTAATGGGTTTGAGAGGGATGTTGAAGAAGATGGAACCAAAATTTGTAAAAGAGCTGTCACTTTAAGAATGGTCCCCTCTCTCTTTCTCTTGTAAGATCTCATTGCCTTTTTTTTTTTTTCCAGAAGATCTACCGAAAAAAAAAGTCACTGCTTTTAAGCCCTCTTAACTTCTCTCCTTCCCCATAAATACTTTCAAATTAAGAAATTGAAAGGGGCAAAGATTGCAGAAAGAAACACATTCAGACACAAAAAGGTAATCATTTTTCTTCTTAAAGAAAACTATGACGACTCTTACAGATAAATCAATTTAGATGAGGGATCCACTAATGAAAGAACTTTCCGAGGCTGTCACTATGAGGTGCATAAATGTTAAAACTCAAATCTCAAAACACAACTCTAAAGCTCTATGTCTCATTAACATGTGAATCATGAAGCAATTATAAACACATACCAAAACATGTGCAATCACATCAATCTCTTTGATATGAAGTAACAAATCGTCTAATGTAGACAACATATGAACATACATTGACAAGCTTCTGTGGCCGAATAAAAGTAGTTCAATTGGATAACAAATTAAAGAATGGTCTTTGTGAAAAAAACTTGAAGAAAAAATCAATCTATGAAACCGGTTCTTCTGAAAACAGCATTCCTTACCTGCCGGAGATCTCTCCCTTTAAGTGTCCTTCCTGCTCCTTCAAGCACGGAGCAAGATAGCAACGAAGACTGAGCCAAAGACCGAGCTACAATCTCGTGTGGCGGAAGCATTTCGCCTTCTTCTTCCTCCTCCTCGTCGTCATCCACCACATCAGTCAGCTTGAATTCCTTCTTGTGGCGATTCATCATAGCCGAAGATACTAATGGCACTTGAACCGGAGCTGATTGAGGATACTTGCCTCCACCTATAAAAGAAGCTGCAAATGGAAGCCTCTCTTGAGGCGGTTTAGGAGCGGTGGGGATGGCTCGAGCGGAAGATGAAGAAGCAGCTGATGCACCACCGCCTGAAGAAGACGAGGAAGAAGCTGTGGAAGAGACTGAAGTGGAGAGAACAGCCGCAGGCTTGTGGTGAAAGACATGGTTGAGGTAGCTGTTTCCAGAAGGTTCGGGAAGAGCCGCGAGGATACCAGAAGCTTCCACGTTTTTCAAACCGCTTTTGCTCCTCTGAATCTGGCGAGCAGGAGGATGTTTCGCCGGAGAGGATGACGGAGAATGACGAGGCGCGTGAGATATGTCGATTGCGAAGATGTCGTCTTCATTCAGCTCACCGTCTGCGGAAGCAGAGGCAGAGGTTGAAGACGGTGAGGGGATATCGATCCGTGGATTTTTGTTCATTTTTGTTAACTTCTTGAGATCTGCGAATCAGAGAAATTAGGTCGATTTGATGAAGGAAAGTATCCACCCACAAAAGATTAGGTTTTTTTACAAAACAAAATTAAAGTGTGGAGTTGGAGTTAGATCGATCCATGTTGAAAAAAATTTCGATTTTTTTTTTGTTTGTTTTTCTGGGTACGAAAAAAGAAGGTCGTTTTCAATCAAATCTTCCAAGAGATTTAGGGAAAGAACTCAATCAGAAAGCGGATTTTCACAATAAATTGAAACACCTCTCACGTGAACAAGAAAATTACATTTTCCAGAAATCTCGAAACATAAGAAATTGCAGCAAACACGAAGGTCGATCCCGTTACAAGAAGATGAAATCAACAAATTATCAAGACGAATATCCGGAATCGAAAATAGGACCAAAATTACCTCAACTATGAGAAGAAAGAAACAGCAGCAAATCAGATGCACGACCAGCTAGCGATCTGAAGAGAGAAGAGAGAGGAGATTTCTAGAAAATTTGGCATCCGTTATAATACGTCACCGTTTGATAATGTTAAGCCCAATACAGTAAGCCCAAATAGACGAATGTATAAGACATAACGGTGAAGATTTTCCGTTACCGTTAATGAGCTAGTAAAAGAAGAGTGTGTATACAATAACCACCAATTTATAGAAAACAAACCATTGAGAAATCAAACAAGAAAATTCTTAGATGTAAACATAAACCGGTCTTTTTGTTGATTTCATAATCAAAATCATCCGGAGCCAGGCTTTTTGGATTTCGCATTTTCCTTGGTGTTTGGTAAACCCGGTTTAGCAGAGGTCTTCTTTGTGATCACATTGGGTGATAATTTCTCCGGTTTTCTAGCTGGTTTGATCGGTTTGGTGACTTGGCATTGAGCCCTAATTTCCCAAGGCCGAGCCGAAATCCACCGTTCTTTCCAACTCCATCCCCAGTTTTCTTTGTCAAGGTTAAACGAAGCTTGACCTAGATACTGTGTAGCATTAGCTCTCCACTGCAAAACAAAAACCACAAAGTTACTTGAGCTACAAGGTATCTATCTACAATACAAACCAATTAATGTAATTAAGTCTCAGTTTCATTGACCTGATGAGAGAAAGCATAAGCCATTGCTCGTTCACGCTTCACCGTAGCTTCTTCTCTCTGTTGTATCCTCGCAAGAATCTCCTCCATTGTTTCAGACCCTCCACACCATTCAACTTCTAGCTCGTGAAGCTTGATCTCCAGCTTCAACCGGTTCTCCAATCTTTTATGTTGGAGTCTGCCTTGTGTCACCATATACAAACGTCGTGCTCTGATCTGACTCTGTATATCGCACCAAGAATGCATCACATTGAGTGCAATCGAAGTTTGGTTCCTCACGGTATGGCCTTGGATCAGTGAGTTAAATCTCCTTGCGCTCTTCAAGCGGCATAGTCTTTTTCTTGCCTGCAGATTCACAAGAAACGTTTTGAAGAAATGGAGAGGTAAATCAGTTTCAAAATTGTGGAAAAGGACGAACCTTGTATGCTCGAAATGCTTTTTGAATGCGAATAACAGCAGTTTCTACGGTAAGCTTAGTGGAACCAGAGCTTGATTCGATCGGTTTGACACGGTTTGATGTTTCAGAATGTACCTAAAAGGAACATCTTTTTTAAGTCATTAGTATACGAGAAAGAAAAAGAGAATGAAACAGAGTTTTTACTAACGTTGCCTCGACTTGATTTGTTCTGCTTTGTTCCTTTTATACAGATTATAGAGCGGAGCAACCATCCAGATCCCATACCAGAAGATTATAAGTATAAAGCTGAGAGATTAATAACATAAAAATGTTTTAATGGAGAAGATATGTAGGCTGAAAGATTTAGGCAGATTATGTGAAAGAGAGATGAGATTTTAATGTGTTCTTTCTTTTAAGGCACAAGAAGGCCAATGTTGAGTGGTTTTTAAGTAAGTGGAGAGCGAGAGAGAGATGAAGCTTCGCTCTCTCTGTGGAGTGAATAAATCCATCTTGGTGATTGACATTTCAACCAATGGTGAAAGGTGGTGTTTGATCTTTTCTTCAAATACAAGGTGGAGTTGTTTTTGGTAATTTAATTAGTTTAGGCCACGATTGAGATTTTTAGAGGTTCCCTGGTGTAGTATTGATTAGTTTGGATGAAAGTTGTTGAAGTTGCTAAAATAGAAGGGTGGTATATAAAAAAGAAATATAACACAGATAGTTATCAAGTGGTCCCGGCGGGGCTCGAACCCGCGACCTTCGGCTCATAAGACCAACGCTCTAACCAACTGAGCTACGGGACCTACTTGAGAAATGTATACAATAATTTTATATATTCGTTTACTCTGTCACAATTTTATATATTCGTTTAATCTGTCACTCGTTTCTTATTCACCTTCTTCCAACACTCTCTGCTAACAAGGAAGAAGACATGTTTTGGCACTAAAGCTTCTACTCTAGAACCAATGACTTGCAAGAAATGTTTGGCACTGAAGCTCTCTTGATCTATATATGATACATCCGTAAAGATGCAAATATTAGACTATGAAAAATTAATCCAGATTTTACAGTAGTTTTTAAAAGAATTAATTAATAAATCTAAATTTAGTTTCTTTGATTTCGTTGCAGACTATTTGTTTCAAGATAACAAACTCTTTTAAATGAGACTCCTCCGTTCTCTCTATATATACGGTACGGTTTAATTTTGCTGACTCAAGTCCTTCCTTCACCATTGTTTGATCGAGCAAGAAACAAAAGTTATGATGAAAGGGAATTCATCAGAAGAATCCGACGACAGGAAGAGGGATAATGAATCTGGTTACGAGGCTAGTGAAAGCAGCGACGGCGATGGAGATGACGATGATGTCAGTTTGGTAAATAAGGCCACAAAGACGAGCGAAAGAAACTCGGGGATTAGCATCCGAGAGCCAACAGATTCATCGATTCTTGTTAGTAGTCCTTCGAATAAGCGGAAAAGAGATACTGTTCGTCTTCCTGCTCAAAGATTCAAAGATCCGATCGTTGGGTCATCATCATCATCATCATCAGCAGCGGCTAGCAATGTTTCAGTTGAAGAGATCTCTAGTGAAGCTCAAGTGAACGTCAATGGCGGAACCATTACTACAACTTCTTCCGAGTCTTGGAGTATTCCAGTTGCAGTCCCAACTAGACAAGATGAAATTGACGCCATTACAAGATCGAACCTTGAAGATTCTATCTTTGGGTCATCATCAGGGTCAAACAATACAAGGCCAAACTTTCTTCTTTTGGGGTCATCATCATCAAGTCCAAGTGTTCAAGCTCAAGCCCAAGCCAACATTACAAGATCGTCGAGTTCTTCTCAACCTTTGCTTTTCCCTGCACTGCCTAATTACCAACAACAATATCAGCTTCCTCCTCTTCCTTCTTCAGTGGTATCATATGATCCAAGATCGTATTTAGTCTATTGTACTGTTGATTGCGTTTGTATCACAAAAAGTTTTTTTTTGTTTTCTTGTTTTATCTGCAGGTGCCACAACAACCTTACCTCAGGAGAATGGCGCCTCACGCAACTGCTATGCAACGAACGTATGATTTGAGACAGCAGCGTCAGTTGTTGCCGATCCCTTACCGTATTCCAATTGGTATCCCTTTTGTCCCAGGAGATGAAATGGACGCCATTAAAAGATACTGGAGCAGTTTGGTTACCAATCCGTCTTCAAACCTTCACGGTCCCAACTTTGTTCCCGGGAAATTTTCCACCTTTCAAGGAAACATCACAAGACCATCGACTGTCAATCCTCACCGTTCTAACTCTGTTTCCGGGCCATTACCATTGGCTACATTGTCCGATATTTTGGGGTCATCAAGTTCTAGTGTTCAACCTCAAACCAACCTTATAAGCAGATCGACTTCTGCACTTTTTCCTGCAATACCCAATTACCAACAACAACACCCTTCTTCTTCTTCTTCAATGGTATAACATCCAACTTCCAAGAATCCAAGATTTTTCTGTACTGTCATTTCCACCAAATTAAAAAGGGCTTTTTTTCTTTTTGTTTATCTGCAGGATGTGAGAGGTTTGGATCGTAATTACCAAAACAATGAAGATGGTGGCGAAGAAAATGATGAAGAAGAAGATGAAGGGTTGGATCTTAACCTGCGGCTCGGGATGAATGATGAACCAAAAAGTAAGAGGGCTTAGTATACTATTACAGCCTAGTAACAAATCGCACTTTGTATAGTCTCAAAATGTATAAAGAAAGATCATGTAGACTGATAGTGATTAAGGCTTTTTCCAGTGACAGTTTCCTACTTTCTCAGATTTCAAAACGAGTGACTTTTGTCTATTGTGTTGGTACAGAGAATCAAAGGAAGAATTTTATTTGATGATTATGCCTCTCCAACGATAAATGTAACAAGCTAAAATTTGCGTTTAAGTGGGTAATATCTAAAAAGTGTAACAACCTAAATTGATAAAATATTGCAGAGATGCAACAATTATCAATATTTTGACGACTAAACGGAGTGTTTTCTGAAAATACTTTGATCTCTATGTTATATTTAAATGAGATCTGGTAACGACTAACGACTTAGCGAGGGTATTCTGAAACTGAGAAGTTTAAAATATTCGACCCGATGATAATCGGATCCAGATCCGACCCGTCAGAAGATCTGCGCAAATTTCATCTATTTGCGTGTCTCCGTTTCAAAGGCTCAAAATTTAAATCTCTCTCTCTTCTTTTTCTTGTGCGTTTCTTCTTCCCCTTTCGTCTGTACGCGCTTTCTTACCGGTTACCTAAAAATATCCGATTCTCGAACGAAGAGCTTCGATCACCCTCATAATGGCGGCGTATAGAGCTGACGATGATTACGATTTCCTCTACAAGGTGGTATTAATCGGAGATTCCGGTGTCGGTAAATCTAACCTCCTTTCTCGATTCACGCGCAATGAATTCAGCCTCGAGTCTAAATCCACGATCGGTGTCGAATTCGCCACCAGAAGCATCCGTGTCGATGAAAAAATCGTCAAGGCTCAGATTTGGGATACCGCCGGTCAGGAGAGGTATATCTATATATGTTATTATTTAATGAATCAATCTATCTGGCCCTTCTCGAGTTTTGGTTGATGATGTTGCCCTCATCGACATTTTTTGTTTTTTACATTTGGGGCTCGAACTTGTATTTCTGCTGTATGACAGCTAAAAATTGTTGAAAGAGATTGCTTAATTTTGGACGTTCATGAACCCGAGGAGATCAATTGATTCCTGTAGAGTATAGGTGATAGGAAAAGTTTGGATTTACAAAAGATTTGTTGCTGATCGTTTCTATTGATTCTTAGTTTGCTATCTAAGCTAAAGAGCCCCAAAAAATTCCGTATGTTATTGGTATCATTGGTGGCTCTATCTTGATTATGTGTAAAGTCAAAGAATTGAGTGCAGAATCTCAAGAACTAAATTATTGATTTTCTGTTGGAAGATACCGAGCAATCACAAGTGCATACTACCGAGGAGCTGTCGGAGCTTTGCTTGTCTATGATGTGACAAGGCATGTCACGTTTGAGAACGTTGAGAGATGGCTGAAGGAGCTTAGAGACCACACAGACGCCAACATTGTCATCATGCTTGTTGGCAACAAGGCAGATCTGCGTCATCTAAGAGCTGTTTCAACTGAAGATGCAAAAGCCTTTGCAGAGAGAGAGAACACTTTCTTCATGGAGACATCTGCACTCGAAGCATTGAATGTAGAGAATGCTTTCACTGAAGTGCTTTCTCAAATATACCGTGTGGCAAGCAAGAAAGCGCTGGATATAGGAGATGATCCGGCTGCTCTTCCTAAAGGACAGAGCATCAATGTCGGGTCTAAGGACGATGTTTCTGAGGTCAAGAAGGTCGGATGCTGCTCAAGTTGATCTCGATCCTCCGGTTTCTTAGGGAAACTATATAGTTTGATTATCTATGGAAGATATACAGATGATTCTCCCTTGTTTTTTCCTTTTTGTTTCTTCTTTTTTTTTTTTTTTTCTTTTGGTGAAAGCTTCTCAGATCCTTATAATGTTTTCACTATTTTTACACAATCATATTCTAGTTTCTATGAACACAGAAAGATGCTTTAGATGAAGAGGGCAAAAGAAACTTCCAAGGAGCAACCAAATGTACAAATAACCAAAGAAGCCTGTACAGTTTTTATAGTCACTAAGCCAATCTCAGCTTTAGACTGTCACACAAATTATGTGCACAAAAGTACAAATTTACAGAATTTGGGGCTGAATCTTACCCTGACTCTGTTTCTCTTATAAAACGAATAAATAAAAAGCACGTCCTGCGGTAACCTCTCTTAGGTTGAATCCGCAACTACCTCTTCTCCTATACTTAACCGTACCTTCTTCTTCTCCATGACCAGTGCCTCTGATTTACAGATTGGGCAAACGTTCTTGATAACCAACCACTTCTTCAAGCATTCTGCATGGTACTCGTGCCTGCAATCCAGCGTTGCGATCTTATCTTGGTGCTTGTAGTTTTCCTGTCAAATCCCCATTATAAAAAAAAAAAAGAGATTTTTACTACTAAGACGAGTGTGTGTGAATCTTTGCATGAGCTTGGAGGATGCAGTCTCAAGATTTTTTTGGCTTTACCTGGCATATAGTGCAAGAATCGGTTTCTAGATCGGTAGATGGAGCTTCTTCCAGGTTGATTCTGGTCGATAAAGAGGTTCTTCTTTTCAGAAGATCTTTAACATCTTCTTCTGACAAGCCAGTCTTCACAGTTCCAATCTGGTCGCTCAATGCAAGAAGCTCCTGCGCCACCCGGGTTTTGAATGTTATAAGATAAGAAAAACCAATGTGAACTCTTTATGGTGAAGAGTAATCGTGGACTCAAGTGATTAACTATTGGTAAAGAGTAACTGTGTAGTCACCTCATATGACATGTCCTCTATGTCCAAGCGCATGTCTTGGTGATGATCGACATAATTAACAGCATCGTAGAAGTCTCGTTCCCCCAAAAGTGCAACTTCCTACACATATTAATAGAAAAAAAAAGAAGCCGATATTGGAGACCAAACACTCTTTAAAAAACTGACACTAAAAGATGAAAGATGTGCCCAAGAAGATATTACATCCGCGGGTATTGCTCTAAGGTGAGGCAGTCCATGGTGTCTAAGAGTTGCTGCAGATACAAAATCATCTCGGGGATGTTGCTGGTTTATCCTAAACCTGGTTGATTGAACCGGTCCCACATGACTGTATGAAGCATCATGCATAGGCTCGGGAACAGTGTATGAGGCTGAAGCCATGTGAGGGTATACAGTGGCAGGTGGAGGTGCCGGGTGATGGCTAAAATAGTTTTGCCTAGGGTATACAAATGCTGTGGGGTTTCTGCTACTAGAGGTTTCATGGTATCTCGGAAAGCAGACATTACCAGAGTCCATGGAGCCAGTAACAACGTTACCTAAGAGATCATTTAAGAAGAAGAATAAGTTTTTCAAGAACTTTCAGAAAGACCAATCTCAGTGCTGAGAATAGGGATAGTACCATGCATATAAGGTACAGAGGGTGCTTGGGACCAAAGCGAAGACGATCCATCAGATCTGTTGCCATTGCAATGTTGGTCATACCATATTGAGCCAGGAGGTGGAAAAGGATGAGCTGCATAGTTTCCTTGATTGAAATTGTTATGACCATGAGAGAGAAGCGGATCCATTGTAGGTGCTCCTGCTCTGTTCCTCACACTTCTCTGATCTAGTGGTTGTGGGTAAGTACCAAACAGTGGGAATGAGAAAGGTGCTGTCTCCGGTGTATTCAACTGGGGAAAAGAACAAGGAGCTGCTGCTGCAGTGCTTAGATTCTGAGAATTTCCGGGTATTACTTCAGCACTCTTTCTTTTGTATCCGTGACCCATAAAATGGGCATTCCTCTCATGTTCAGTGGAAGTAACTCCAACAACTGCACCATGACTTCCAGGAGCTAACAGATAACTCGGTGGAGCATGATAAGCCGCATAAGGGGGATAGAAATTTGGTGCGGTTGACATGCCAGCACCAAGATTTGAGGCACGTTGATGATGATACTCTGGATGCCCGTAGAACATGCTGTCATAAGGTTCTTGCAGAGAATGCGCTTCTAAATTAGGAGCAGCGTTCACGGGTGGGATATCTGGATGCAGAAAGTTAGCGACGATGAAAGGATCAGGATGGAGGACAAAGCTTTGAGAAGTCTGCTCCATGTCTAAACCAGTCATCATATTTCTTTGTCTCATATTGCTAGTTGCAGAAACCCCCTGGGAGTTTGAATTTGGAAATATCAGCAACATCACAGCGAAAGAACAAATAAAATTCACCCAGAAAGACAGCAAAAGCTCGATGCTATTACATCGCCAGCTGATTCTAGCTAGCCAGTGTTTTTCATTTAGCACACGTACACGTATAGTATCAAACTTTTGATATCTAGTATTGGAATAAAAAAAATACAAAGAGTCAATATTCAATTAGCACACGTACACTAAGTCTCAAAAAAAAATCACCGAAAACTTTTCGCCACACAGAAACTGTATCCTCAGACAGCACATTGAACATTCAAGCTTCAGGGATACATTGTTAAGTACGAAACTTTAGCTGCAGAGATCAAACCCACTTCAGAAAGTAAGAACACCGCCCAAATTACAGAAGTTTCTTCAAACCCCAAAAACATATAGAAAGTAAAATCCTTCCAATTTTTCTCCAACCAATGATTTTTCACAGACATGCCTTACCAAAATCAAATCTTGTAATTCGGATAATCGGAAACTCCCCTGTACTGTAGCATAAACAAAACTTAGAATATTAACAACCTAGACGATCAAAATAGATTGAGCCCAAACTCCGACCAACCCAGAACAATGCAATTCTTCAGAAGCTCGTATGAAAACAATTCCAAAGATAATCAGCAAAATAAACCCACCAAATATTAAGATTTTCCGGGGCCAAAACGACAATAAATTCAGAATCAAAAGCTCGAGAATCCGATCATCGTGATGATCATAAGAGTAAAGTACCTGATTATGGACAATTAATCAGGGAGAGAGATCCAGAGACAAGAGAGAGAGAGAGAGGGAGGAGGAAGACGTCGGTTTTTATTTATTTCCTCACGGTGACGGAAGGTTTTTATTTTCCTCTTCTTCGCAGTTTCTTTTTTTTTATTTTATTATTATTCTCTTATTTATGCTTATCTTTCCTTTTGAAAAATGTAACTAATTACTTTTTCTGCCTTTTTTCCATTGGTTTTCTTGAGCTTTCTGACAGCAAATATTTTTTTTATTCTGATTAAAAATAATCAATATCCTAAATACGAGAACGACGTCGCAAAGGATCGATATTATTGCTTTTATTAATTAATTAACACAATCTTTTGATTTCCCATCTAATTACTAATTTTAATAACAAGATCGCTTTTGTCTTGTACCAAAGCATTGTCATTGAATTTTACCAAAAAAAGAAGCATGTTATTGCCAGCCATTAATGAAGACATGCTTCTACTCTAACAAAACAATGTTGTAATTTCTTATCGTGTTTAATTTCATTAACTTCTATTCGGCCATAAACAAAAAAGTTAGTGATGCAGAGCATCTTTTCCTTTTCTTATGAAAACCTGCAGTTTTCCATTT
>OVAY01000228.1:0-75758 GCA_900406395.1 Kernera saxatilis | reverse complement strand
GATCTCTCTCTCATACAAGTTGCGATCGTGATCTTTTACAGCTTGAAGCAAGCAACCATGACAGAGAATCAGACCTCCGTCTAAATCAATCTTACTGATAAACCATGACAGAGAATCTCCTGTAAAACCCGTTTATTACTGGACCTAATTTAAAACCCGTTTAACATTTAATTGGGCCTATACTAAAGCCCATTAAAGATAATATTAGGCCTACATTAACGCCCATTTAAAATATTAATGGGTCTAAATTAAACCCCATTTAAACTGGGCCTAAATTAAAGCCCGTTTAAGATACTACTGGGCCTATATTAAAGCTCGCTAAAGATATAACTGGGCCAACGTTAAAGCCTATTAAAAATGTTACTGGGCCTTCGTTCAAGCCCATTTAAGATGTTTTTGGGCCTACGAGCCCATTGAATATGTTATTGGGTCTACGTTCAAGCCCATTAAGATGTTATTGGGCCTTACGTTCAAGCCCAGTAAAACTGTTATTGGGCCTAAGTTCAAGCCCATTAAGATGTTATTGGGCCTACGTTCAAGCCCATTAAGATGTTATTGGGCCTCAGTTCAAGCCCATTAAGATGTTATTGGGCCTAAGTTCAAGCCCATTAAGATGTTATTGGGCCTACGGTCAAGTCCATTAAGATGTAATTGGGCCTACATTCAAGCCCATTAAGATGTTATTGGGCCCGAATTAACGCCCATTAAAGCTGTTATTGGGCCTACGTTAAAGCCCATTAAGATGTTATTCGGTTGTATTAAAGCCCATTTGTGATATTACTGGGCCAACGTTAAAGCCCGTTAAAGATATTACTAGGCCTAAATTAAAGCTCACTAAAAATATTATCGGGCCGACGTTAAAACCCATTTTAGATATTACTGGGCTTAAATAAAGCCCTTTTAAAATATTATTGAGCCTATATTAAAGCCCATTTGAGATATTAATGGGCCGACGTGAAAGCATATTTAAGATATTAATGGTCTTAGAGTAAAGCCCCTTTACGATATTTCTGGGCCTATATTAAAGCCCATTTTAATTCAACTAAGAGCCATTCTGAGATATAAACGAAGTCGTTTTGCACAATTCTTATTACAGTAGACGTCGTTTTTGAATATTACTGGGCTGACATTAAAGCCCATACTGCTCACCGAAGGCCTATTTTAAGATATGAAACGACGTCGTTTTACATAATTCCAAATTTTTTCTTTTGCATAGCAATCTATACTGAAAAAAAGATGCACACTTGTCACTGAATCATACTCCCGTTACGTTAAGATTGTTTATTCCGCCGCCATTAATGACTACCGGATGTTCAAACCGTGGAATATCTCAGTCTGCCTCCACCATGGATCCCGTTTGAGACCAACATAGTTTACCATCTCTTTGAGGCTAGTAACGAAGAGATCCAAGGTTTAGCTCATGGGTTGGAGCTCTGCGGTTACCTTTCTTTTGGACGCTAAGGAGAGAACTGGATCGTCTGTGATACTTCCTGATGTTCAAAGAGAGAGTCAAAGGACGAGGAGTCGTTTGGACTGAGTGGGTACCGCAGACTAAGATACTGAGCCATGGTTCAGTAGGTGCGGATCCACTGTTTTGGTGTCCCTTTGATCATGTTTCCATGTAACCTAGACCAGCCGCTAGTGGCTAGGTTGCTCGGTGGGATGACTATAGGCTCGGAGATTCCAAGGATTGAGCAAGACGGGTCATTCACGAGTGCTTCTGCCGCAGAGAGACAATCAGACTAGTTGTTGTGCAAGAAGAAGGAAAGATCTACAGAAATAATGCTGGCATCTCAGCAAAATAAAATATCTGGGAACATGGGATAACAATATCAGTATGGTTATCGAGTTTCTGGAGAATCAAAGAGCAGGAACGTAGAGCAAATAATGATAAAGTTTTACTGCACTCTCTATCAACGTCAACAAGATGTGTATTTAAGAGTTAAGAAATAAAGCTCAACCAATGTAAATAACACTGCACATGTCTAATAACAAACGTTAATGTTCTTCAGACATAATCAAAAACTTGGTGATTCCAGAAAATGTCAACCTATCCGATTCTCCCTTTTTCCCAAGAAGATAATTAAGCTTAGATGACATATCATATAAATACATTGACCCAAAAAGTTAAACTAGAAGGGCTTATGTGTACACGTACAACACAGATAAGTACCTTCGTTAGGGATGTTTTTTCTCTGTACAAAATGCTATTTGGTAGGTGGAGATCTCAGCTTATCGTCCGGCTCATGTTTAAGAGAAGAATCCCCTCCCATTAGTTGTTCGAATCCTTCAACCTTAACTGGCTGAGCCCTGACCGTTCCTGTTGTACTGCAAATAGAATGGGGACAACTTTCAAAACCCGTAAGTAGGTATACAACTACAGTATGTGACTTTTGAGTTTTGAGGTGCTACTTACGGTGTTTGCATTTGTGGAATTTGCATTGAAGCCAATTGTCTGAATTGGTTATAGCCCGGCTGTTGTTGCATATTCGACATTGCAGCAATCTGTTGCTGTCTGAGTTGCTGCTGCACCTGCTGCTGGTGTCTTGGGTTCATAGGGTTGAAGGCATTTCCATCTACTGCCATTTCAGAAGGATTCTCAAGCTTTACCTGAACCAACGGCCGATCCTTTTCCATATCCATGTTGGGTCGCGGTGATGTAACTTGACGCCTACGCATTTTCTCTAGCTGTTGCTGCTGCTGAAAGGTTTGGGGACTAACCATTTGCTGCATCTGTGGATGCATTTGCCTCTGGATCTGCAATAACATCATATCAAGAACTCAGAGAAGTAAAATAAAAAATAAAAAACTTTATCCATTTAAATGATCTCTTCATGCACAATACATGCAACCGTTCGTGCATCAAGGCATTATTATGTACATACTTGCTGCGGGAACCGGAGAGGAGCTTGTTGCTGCAGATGTGACTGTTGCTGAAGCACTTGTGGTTGTTTCTGGTTTGGGGGAGGATGGTTCCTAGTACCATCCTTAATAAGCTCTGCTAAACTCCCAAGATTACTGGAAAAAAAGTGTCGAATTTAATCACAAGAACAAAACCAAGATTGGAAGTTTAATCACTAACAGATGTCTAACGAGGATAAAGCTATGAAAGGAAAAACATATATGATAGGAAACATTTCAAACTTCATCAAGAAAAAGATCGATCTTCATTAATCTAAATCAGTTGAATGAGGCAAAACCACGTAAAATAAACTCACCTATATCCTGTAGTATTAAGGAACATCTTAATCAACTGCATTGCTGAACACTCCTTTTTGTAACTGTCAGTAAGAATTTTCAAAATACGGCCTAATTTACAGATATGTCGGCTAACCAACTGAGAGAAGACATCAATCGGGACCTCCGTGGCACCTTCAAATCCCATAGTCAGAAGCATGCGTGCAACAACTTTCCGTGACACCTGATCCGCTTGATCGTCACTAAAACCCAATTTGTCAGCCTTTTTACGGCGCAAAACTCCTCTTTCTTCCATCCTAAGGTACTCAGGCATCATCCCAAACCTCTCGACCATCACATGACTCCTGGTAGTAACTTGCGGTAAAGTATCAAGTACCCCATAAACCTCTGTTTTTAAGCTGTCTTGTGTTCTGGTAATCGGCGAAAGCGCAGTCTCAGGTACACAGTTCATTCTAAACATAGTCTCGGGAAGAAAAAGTATATCATCTTCTGAAGTACTTCCATCAAAGCCGGAGCTTGGATGTGTACTAGATCTACTCATATGAGCTGAACTTCCCGGACTTCGATCTTCTAAAAAAGGTGCACGTTTTCTCTTATGACTATCCACGACTCTGAGGTAAGTAGACATCCCTTCAGGTGTGCGTTTGTCAGATTCTTGTCCGCCAACCGACATCCCATATTTAAATCCATACCTTGAAATAAACTGAGTGTACCAAGTGTCGGGTAACTCCTCAAACCTAGACCTCTGCGAAAGATTACTGAAATCAGACTCACTACCTCTCGCCCCAGAGGTAAAACTTGGCTTGGATAGGCTCTGAAAAATCATCACAATAGAATTTAATCGATGTGCTGAAAGATAGACAAACAAAAAAATTGCCAGCACTCGCTACAAAGCACCTAATCCAGAAAACGGTGAATCCTAAACACGAGCTCACCTTGGGTAAACTCGGATTGTGGCGAATCCCTCCGTCTCGCTGAAACCCACCTTCGAGAGAAGCGTTCTCCAAGGTGTAGTATACATCATCTCCGTGAAGCTGTAAATCTGAAATTAAACAACAACAAAAAACCACAACTCAACATCCGAAATTGCTAAGAACAAAGCTCCAGAAACGGAAACCCACATACAATTAGGATTGAGCTTTGACACCGCGAGGGAAGAAACATCGGAAGCGGAAACGGAAGATGATGAAGCGGCGATGGTGTTGGATCGGAGGAAGAGTGAGACGGTGGCTTTGTCGAATAGGAGAGCACGAACGCGAAGCTGGAGTTGAATCTGAGCCCTAGACTTGGAATCATCAACGCGCATAAAAGATTCCCAGGAAGAAGGAGAGGAAAGGTAATGGTGAAAGGACGAGTAAATAGAATCGCCGAGCCAAGTCCGCCACACGCCGGAGATTTCCAGTTTCCTCGCCAGATCGAAGCCTCTTCCGTCGTCGCCGAGCAGCGCCATTGTCACTCTTCCAATGTTTTGGATTCAGTAAAAGTAAAATGCTCTTTCGTCTTTTCTATACTGGAAATGGGCTTAGGCTTGGGCCCATAGATTTTCCCAGTTACGCAGAAGACAAAAATTAACGCGCCAGGAAGGGGTCGAGAACCTTCGGCCTTCTGCTTAGGAAACAGACGCTCTATCCACTGAGCTACAGGCGCTTTTCGTTGACTAGTTACGAAAAGATTTGATTTAACTCATAGTAAGTTCTAACATAATTCGGCAAGAAAATTAAATTAGCGGAGTCTTCCTTGGAATTAAATTTGGCTAGATAGTAAATATGATCATATCAGAAAAATGTCGGCCAATTATTCGATTAGAATTTAAAATAATATTGTTCGTCTTTTTCATTGATGACGATAACTATTTTCTATGTAGACGTAAACACTTCATGTCACATCCACTATCTTTGTGGTTCGGTTGTTATTTATATACTATGACATGCTGCGAATTTTCCTTTACTAAATACTTTTCTCTAATTTGTTGTTGGATTAAGTACCTCTTAAATTCACGATTAATTCAGAATAAAAATGTAAGCTTATACACGAACGAATCACTTTTTCTATCGGAGAAAATTACGATTAACGCTTGTCACTTGGTTTTACTTTTATTTTATTACCATATGTTCTAGTAAATAACAAAATTCTAACAAAAATTCAACTAAAAACCTAACTGAATTTTGGATTGAAACAAAAGAGTGTGTTTAATGACTGTTTAAGTGAGAACGAGATCGGTTAGACTGACTTCTCCCACAGAGCTTGACATTGGTGAGTTTGGTGGCCATTTTGATTTGGACTTTTTGGGGCCCAATTAAGAAAAAGAGAGAAAGGAAGACTAGATTTGGAGAGTCTAATTAGTTAAGGGGTTTAGTTCACCCACTATGCAGGAAACCTCTCCTCACTATTACCTTTCTCAATGAAATTACCAATTTTATGTTTCTTTTCGCCATAACTAATAACTTTATTTAATCGTTAACAATTGCACATTTCACCAAAGACTTCAAAAATATTCATTTTTCAGCAACAACTTCACTTAACTTGTTGTTTTTATATGCGCTTATTTAGATAATGTCACGAACAAATCATCTACACGTAAATGGAAATCCCTTTTGTAGTTCTCGTAACATTATTGAGCATTAATAGGTCCATGCACAAAACTGTAGCGGTCAAATTTAAAAACATAAGAAACTTCAACAAATAATCATCAGTTCTATTAAAAACATCGATAGTCTAACTCTTTTTTTTTTGTTTAATACGATTGTTAACTTTTCTACTTCTAGCATATAAAACTAAAACTATAATACAATAGATGAACGCAAAATATCAACATAATATTTGTATGTAACGGAAATTAGTCCGGATTTGGGTTTATAATTTTTGGATTATTACAACAAAGCATATGTTAGTTTTAGACTTTAATTAAATAACTAGTTTCTACGTGTGTTATGGAATAGTCATTGTACCTTTTTAAGTGTTACCTTACAATATTGATTTTTTTTTTAATGTCAAAATCATATATATTTGCTTAATTAGTTATCCCACAAGACATATTAATTTGTTCATTTTCATCGAAGAAGTATTTTGTTAGTTAACGAGTCATCTTTGCTAAACCCACATCTTTAGGAAAGGAAACTTGTCATATCTATGTTCATAGTTTTCGTTGGATTTTTCTTCCATGCACATCGTTCCTCTTTCTATTTTGTAATCATGATGTAGGCTAAATCAAAAACTAATTTACCTAATTAACTTAAGCTCTCGTGGAGAGCTTGACATGGTGGGTCCAACTATGTCGCGTTTGATGTGGTTCGGATAAACGATTTTTTACTAAGCTTCATGATGACTCGTGACTGTCGTGTCGTCAACCAAAACACTCTCATAAATGTTGTCTATGTTGCTTAGTTATGAAATTTAAAAAGTTTAAACTTTGGTATTTAGGTGTTAAATAAATAAATTAAATAACGATGGCTTGGTCTACTTGGGGTGGTCAAGCTTCTTTGCCATATGTTTTATTTGTTTCTACGGTGGCGCCACGATAACTGAAAATAACATAGCATATTCTTACCTCAAAAAATTCACATTCTATGGCATTTCATAATTTTGTTTGTGTTGTTTTGAAAGGTTACATTAATGAAGAAAATGCTTGACGAGAACAAAAAAAAAAACCAGATGTCAGTATTTCACATGGCTAATATTAAATGGCAAATTTAGTGAAATTGTTGTAATTCGAATAAAGAAAAGTAAGCTCACATTCACAACCCATCTTTTAGCGTGAGGAGGATGTCTTGTCTTCTCATTCACCTCTAATTACGAGAATGCCATTGACTAGCTCCAAATATTTCAACCGTCGTCGTGTCCGTTCGTTGGAAAGCGTTAGTTACGGCATCGTATCTTTTCATCTTCTTCAAAATTATTAATTTTCTTTATTGTTAAATTCAAACTTAAATTTCAAAAAAAACTTTATTAAAAGTTAAAACAGAACTTGACTTGCATGGTGGAGTTGTATAAATATAGCAGAGATTCCGATCCATTACCAGTCATCAAAATCTGGTTTCCTTCTTCAACTTTCCTGCTTTCTCAAAATCTTCTAAGAATAACCATTTCTAAAGATAATACTCTTTAACGAGAAACGATTTTAGAAATTCCCATAAAGAAAAAACACAAACCTCTGTTTTTCTGTTTCTCCGGATTCTCTCCGGCTCTGTGCTTTTCCATCTCCTCACGGAGATGCTACTCTTCTTCCCTCTTTTGTGTTCTTTTTGTTTTCTGGGATAACTTTTTATGAAGCTTTGAGTTTTTTTTTTTGTATTCAAAGCTTCTCACAGAGAATCCCGGAGGACGAAAATTCCTTAAAGCTATGGCTGTTGAAGGTGAAGCTAAATTTAGATTTTTTTTGTTAATTTTCCGACATGTTTTTCTGTTTGTCTTCCGATTTATCCTTTCTGGGTTTGTCTCCAAATTAGAAAATTTTCCATTTTCTGTTATTGTTTTTCTGTTCTTTCCACTGAGGAATTAACACGAACACGTTATGTGCATCGAGAAATTGGATACAAACAAATCTTCCTTTGTTTCATTGCAGAGATGGAGAAGAAGATCAAAAGAAGCAATGAAAAGACAGAGACGGAGAACAACGACTTAGGTATCGATGATCCATCGCCAAGATGCGTGCTTGAAATCCCAGTAACGGGTTCAGATTCCGACAACAGCAGCAGCAGCAGTTGTAGCTCGTGCTCGCCTGATAAATCATCGTCGCCGTTATCGACGACTCCTACAAACGTTTCGTCTTTACACCACCACGGTCTTCAATGGAACAAGATGATAGAGTCCATCAAGAAGAAATCCATGAGGAGATTCTCAGTCATTCCTCTCCTCGCGAGCTACGAGCTCACCCGCAAAAACATGCGCCGGAAACAGCCCAAGTTATCTCCGTCGTTGGAAAACGGGTTCGACTGCGATCAAATCCTCGTCGCTAAACCCTCGTGGAGGAATTTCACTTACGAAGAGCTCGTCGCCGCCACCGACAGTTTTAATCCCGGTAAAATACAAACCTTAAAAGACGAAATTATCCCCCAATTCGACATGAATTTTGTGTGTGTTTCTGTAGAAGATTCTAAAATGGGTCTTCTTGATTTTCTTCTTGTTGTTGCCAGAGAATATGATTGGGAAAGGAGGACATGCGGAGGTGTACAAAGGGGTTTTACCGGACGGAGAGACGGTGGCGATCAAGAAGCTGACAAGACACGCCAAGGAAGAAGAGGAGAGAGTCAGCGATTTCTTATCTGAGTTGGGGATAATTGCACACGTTAACCACCCAAACGCAGTTAGGCTTCGCGGTTTCAGCAGCGATCGCGGTTTGCATTTTGTGCTCGAGTACTCTCCTCATGGCAGTCTCGCTTCTCTACTCTTTGGTACACTTTCCGTTGGAATGAAATGCTTTAAGACGTTGTTGTTGTTGTTCTTGTGTTCATGTTTTTGAATCTTTTGTAGGATCTGGGGAGTGTATGGATTGGAAGAAACGGTATAAAGTGGCTTTGGGTATAGCTGATGGTTTGAGTTATCTTCATAATGATTGCCCTCGACGGATTATTCACCGTGACATTAAAGCTTCCAACATTTTGCTCAGTGAAGATTACGAAGCTCAGGTATTGATTGATTGATTCAACAAAACGCAATCAAATTTTTGTGGATTTGAGTATCAATATATGAATCGGTTTTTGCAGATTTCTGATTTTGGACTTGCTAAGTGGCTCCCAGAGAATTGGCCTCATCACATTGTTTTCCCCATCGAAGGCACATTCGGGTCAGACAGTAAATTCCACAGCTACAATGGCTTTGATGAACCTTTTTTCTTGATGTTCGAATCCAAATCCTAGTTTAATTTCCTTGCAGATATCTAGCTCCGGAGTACTTTATGCACGGGATTGTTGATGAGAAAACGGATGTGTTTGCGTTTGGGGTATTGCTTCTAGAGATCATAACTGGTCGTCGAGCAGTCGATACAGCTAGCCGGCAAAGCCTAGTGATGTGGGTAATGATCTGACTTCTCTTCTCTTATGTACGCATCTTCCATTGCTGAAACGAATGCATCAAACAGTTACAAGGTTGAATCTTTTACGCTTTCATATATATAGGCGAAACCTCTTCTGGAGAAGAACAGCGTGGAAGAAATAGTTGATCCTAAGCTAGGAAATGACTTTGACGAAACCGAGATGAAACAAGTGATGCAAACAGCTTCAATGTGCATACACCATGTCGCCACTATGCGTCCTAATATGAACCGGGTATGTTCCAAAACAACACCAGTCCCATTAGGGTTCTAATTCTAAATAAGCAACAACTTGGGAGATGAATTGGGTTTAATTGTGGTTTTGGATGCAGTTGGTGCAGCTGTTGCGTGGTGATGACCGGTTAGCTGAGCCGCAGCAGAAACCAGGCGGAGCAAGAACAGCGAGCCTGGACGAGTGCGACCTACAAGATCACACCTCGTCCACTTACCTTAACGATCTCACTCGGCATAGACAACTCTTGATGGAGTGAAGCAAGATAAGTATACAAAAAGTAAAAACCACCTCCTAGAGAAAAGAAACAACAACAACGACAAACAAAAAGTATTTTTCTTCTTTTCTTGCTTGTGAATTTTGCTTAATCTTCTCCATTGTAAAAAATCTCCAAAAGAGGGAAAGTGTTGTATGTATAATTTGCCTCTAGTCTCTCAGCTTATGCTTTTGTCTTCAACCTTTGCTTGTCTCGGTTATTTCTTGTGAAAGAGCTTTTAGTGAAACTTCAAAATTCAGATGACAAAACTCAGAATTTGTAATGTGAATAGTTTACCTATTATATGAATTAATAGATGAATTTTCCAGATAAGTATTTAAATAGAGAAAATGGTGGAAAAATTAAGTATATAGTCCTTGGTTTTAGTCTTGTGAGATTCACAGAAAGCAAAAAAGACATGGCTACAGAAACAATCATACAAGGAGCAATTTTGCTACTAACCTTGGTTATGTTCTGGGCGATTAAGTACCTCTCTCAACAAGGCCTAACCAAGTTCCGAACCAAACACCGAGCCACACTCCAAACCCAGCGCCAGCTAATCCAAGCCTCTCGCCTCCTCGCTAGGGCTCGAAGCACCACTAAGAAATCCCAATCTCAGTCTCTCGCCAAAACGGCGCTCACCGAAGCCGACGGTGTGATCGCGATTTCTCCAGACGATGCCGCCGGTCACATCGTCCGTGCCCTAGCTCTAGATCTGCTCGGTCACCACACCGCCGCTCTCAAATCGTTCGATACGGCGCTGACTTATCCGCGACTGAAGTCGCTGTCCGTGGGAGAACGCGCCGATGCGCTTGTGAAGAGAGCTGAGATGAAGCTGGCTGTGAATCGGCGACGGAGGAATGATTCTGCGATCGACGATCTGGAAGAGGCGATGAGGCTCGCCGCCGGCACAGATACGGCGAGAATATTCCGTCTGTTGGGCGAGTGTTATGAGTACAAGGGCTTGAAAGAGAAGGCCCAGTGGGCTTTTAACGAAGCCTTAAAAGCCCAAACGAATTCTGCAACGGCTCGTGATGGATGACAAGGACCAGACTAGTTGGTAGCTTTTTTTCTTGCAACTTTTTGGAATTTCACTTGTACCCCGCTATTTTCCTACTCTTTTCGGTTCGTGACTATTGATTAGTAAACTCCATCGGTGACCCAAAACGATTTATATAGTGTGTGTGCGTGGGTCTTTCGATTTTTTTTAGGTTTTTGGTTTTATAAAAATGAGAAACCAGTGTAAAATCGGTTTATCAGTCAATTTCGATTCTCATTCGGTTTTTTTTTTTTTTTTTGTCGTCTGAATTTATTGATTAAAGAGAAGGTTCAACAAACTCTGTTACAACAGAGCAAAACAGATCGAGCTAAAAGTAGCTCATAAAACAAAGAAACTCCTCAACAAAGTTTAAAGACGACGATCTTCTTCAATCCTTGAATGAAGCCATGAAGGACCATCCAAAGCGAGATATAATTGAATTTATTTCTATTTTATTTAAGAAAAATGCAGGAATTTTTTTTTTTTTAATTTGGTTTAGATTCGAATTTAGTTATATACATTAAAAAATGTACATAACCGGTTAATTTAAGTTTTATTCAGTAGGCACTTGATGCCATTCTAATTTCACTGAAAATTGAACACTTCAAATCTGAGATAGATGATGTCAAAAAAAAAAAATCTGAGATAGATATCCATTCATAAATGGAAACAGAGTAATACTGATAAGCCGATTACATACAAAACATAATTACTAAAACCCATAAACCACCACCGGTCCACCGCTAACAAAAGAAAAACAATCACTTTCGACTACTCAGGTTACAATAATACAAAATTGACCCCAAAAGTCTTCAACTTTTCTCCCCTCTACTTCTTCCTAGCCTACGGTTGAAAAGAAAGAGATCGCAACTAAAGTGTAGTCTCCTGGTCAGCTTGTGAGTTATCCAGAATCAAGAAGATAAGCCTCGAGTCCTTGAACAAACATTAGCGGGTAACGAGCCATCAAACCATATGGTTCAGTAAGACTGATTAGGCCACAAGAAAAACTCAGCCTGGTTCATAGGAACCTCAACTGTAGCGTCAGATACCACAGGATAATGCTGAAAGAAATTCTGGTGATGGTAGAGAACTGAAGACTCAAATGGAATCCCACATGGGATTGAGTTAGGGTTTACGTCCGAGGAAGAAGACGGAAGCAAATGTTGTTGAAGGTTATGGTCAGAGGAAGAAGAAGAAGGAGGAGACTCAAGAGAGAGCTTATGGCGTTTCGAAGCTCCTCCTACGGGGAGAGAACTTTTCATGACGGCTTCAACATCGTAACGGTTCATCTCAAAGTTAGTCACTGCGTTGATTCCTCTGAACTTTATGGCAGCAATGTCGTAAGCCTCTGCCGCTTCCTCTTCTGTAGCTACACGAATCAACGTTTTATTTCGCTAAGCACGGATTTTCCAGGACAATGTTATTGTTCAAAATATTGGCAAAGTGTTTTTTTTTTTTTTTTTACCAAAGGTTCCGAGGTAAAGATCTTTGTTTCCTGCGACACGGCCGATTCTTGCTTGCCAACGACCTTGTTGATGATGCCTTGTGACACCTCTATATATCGAAGCTCCTCTCGAGAAACCGCTACTTTTCCTGAAAACATTTACCAAAAAATTATAAATCTTCCGGTTTGGAAATCAAGAACATGTGCAGGTATTGCAATCTTGATTTGGACTCACCTCCTAAGGGATGCAATGAACTCTTGCTTGGTCATGTGATTCATTTCCTCCAATTCTTTCGAATAACTCGCGATCTAAAAGCCGATAGAACGATGACAAGTTAAGCAACGGGCATTCACAGAGAATCCAAACAAAGTTAGCATAAAGAGTGGCAAAGGGAGAACGTAAACCTGAAAATTGACAGTAGCAGTAGGGCCCCAGTATTTTAAAGCTGCTAAGTCATAGGCTCTAGCTGCTTTATCTTCTTTGTCATATCCACCTTATATATTCAATCAAAATGAACATCATTGGCCAAGCTCGATATATATCAATTCGATAAAACAGTCAATAGAGTATATTATCTTGCTTACCTAAGTACACTGTCGAAGCCGCAATGCAAATGAAAACCATATTCCAAGGTACATGCAAAACAAAGAAAAACAAGTTTAGCCAATACAAGGATCATTCACAATGCTGATAATAGTGTCCTCGTTTTCTTTGAATCTGTTTACTTGTTACTAGTTACTACAGCTCATGGTAAAATTCATAGTAACAACAACAACAAAAGAGGGTGATTAGTATCAAAGCTAGATTCCTCTCGTGTGTTCACAACTTCACATCACGATTTTGCTTTTGTGTGTGATGTGAACACAACACACAAATCAATCTGACACATTATAGACATAAAGAACCCTACAAATCAATCTCTTAACCAAAAAGATTTTAAAATTTCAATTTCAAACCCAAAAAGCCAAAAACAAAAGCCAGCAAAAGAACATATGCATAGTGTCTAAATAGTCTCACATCACATGCCTACAATAATATCTCTATGCATACATATTATACAATAATAATATGGGAGTAACGGGTCAAAAGTGGGTCCAAAAATATGTCAATCAAGAAACAGAGATTGCATCATACAGGCATCAGCATTGGGTCCCATATAGGTGAAATGAGAGATTGTGAAAGAGAGAACGCTCTAATAAAGACAATGAACAAAATGGCGGCACCCTTGTAATGAAAAATTCAACCAAATAAGTATACATACTCTATTCTATTATTGTTAGTCCTTTCAAGTTTAAAACTTGGTCCTTTCCTCCACATTATGCCACATACCAAAGTCTATCAATCCTCATAAAGAGATAGACATATCACCAAAAAGAAAAAGCTTTTTATTAAATTATAATTTTTTTGAATTTTTTGCATGCATTTTTCTTTTCGCTCTTTTCTTTGACAAAACCTTTGTACTGCGTCCCTCTCCTTCTGTTTTCCCCAACCATGAAAGTAATAAAAAGAATAAATGTTTTTTAACCAAAGTAAAATTTAGTTTTGGTTTTTATCAAACGACTCAAAGACAGAAAGATGGTTTTTGGACCCCAAACTGAGAAAAATAGGTACAATAAAATCGATTTAGATGAAGATATCTCATACTAGCAAAAATCTATTAGATACTCAAGAAAATCAAACACAAAATGAAATCGAAATGAGTTCTAAAAAAACTACAAAAGCTAGAATAATCAAGTAGTACTATACAAGATCCTAGATGACTTGGAGATTTAACACATAGTAGTTTAGAACATGGTTATCTAAAATTGCTCTCAATAATTGCTAATTTGTGGTTTTTGAGATGCAATGCAAACGTTCAAGAGTTACATGCTTATCAAACAATGATTCAAGAAATGGTTTTGGAAATCAAATAATTTTTTTTTTTAAATGAAGAGGATGAGAAGTAATTACCTTGACGTCCTTTTCTGGCTTGACCTTCCCTCCTAGAGCTGTTATCCCATAGATGCGCTTCGTATCTCCCCGTCCATCTATGTCTGCATCAATCAAACATATAATATCATCAACTTCATAATGATTTTCTTATTTTCACCAAATAAATATCAAATAATTGGCATTAGATCTCTAGATTTGTTGATCCTTGTTCATACCCCCACATTGCAATTACATTTCCCATGATATAAAACTGAACTTAATTTGCTAATCTAATTTACAAACCCAAATCAAAATAATCAAGAAAATATCAATCTTTTTTCCCCACCCGTAACTAATAATATCAAAAAATTTGAATTTTATAAATAAAGATTTAAATTATTTAAATTTACCGAGTGACTCCTCGATAAATCGAGGTTCGTTGTCCAAATGTCTCGTTGATCTTCTTCTTCGAATCGTCCGATGATTCAACCACCGCCTTGGCCGTTTCCTTCTTAGAAACTTTCGTCTTCCTACTGTTTTCGCCATTATCGCAACTTAGAGGACGATCATCGTTGTTAACCGCTAGAGACAAAGCTCCTCCGTTGCTGCAACCGCCGCGAAACCCTAGCTCGGCCGTCGCGGATGACTCCACCACGTGACCGGAGGGATGAGTCCTTCCGACGGAGGCCGAGTCATCGGCGATATCTGAGCCGGAGTTCGTCTGGAAACAAGCAATCGTCTTGAAATCGTGGTGGTGATCGGAGAAGAACCCTGGAACTCCTCCGGCGTGGTGACGTGGATCGTAGATTTGTGTCTCGGTTTGGTTATCGGAGTAACGGACGAAGGAAGAGGAAGAAGAATCGCCGAGAAAATCTTCGAGCTTGGGAATCTGAGTCTGAGAATTGGTTTCTGAGTCGAAGAAAGTAGCAAGGGTTGTTGAATCCGCCATTGAAGCAGCTTCTTCTTTGAAAGCTTAAAATCAAAAGAGAAAACTAATCAACACACCTCAAAAATCAAGAGGAACAAAGATTTTCCCGAGAAAAATTCACTGAGAAACAGAAATCATGTTTTCAAGTATTATTATACCAGAAGAGGAGAAAGCGGTGATTTTTAACGAAAAGCAAAGATCAGGATATGCCTTTTCATGTTCTTATTGGAATTTCAGTTTTAAAAATTCTCTCTTTTTTCCTTTCTCGGGAAAAAGACAAACTAAGCAACCGAGAAAAGGAGGCTGTGAGTTCAGCAACTCGGTTAAAGAAGATAAGCTGCAAAATTCACACGCATATACGTCACTCGGAAAAGAAGAGCAAAAAAGCGATTTTTTTTTAAGTGATATTCATGGTCATGGATTGAATAAGAAATTTTACCATAGAAGTTATCGATGAGATAAGGAGTTGTAGAAGCGTCATAAGAAACGAAGTGAGATTGATCAGGTGATTTCAACATCTCCATTGGTGACAGAGAAAACGTTAACCAATTCGCCATCAAAGCAGAGAGAGAGTGAGAGAGAGAGGTTTTCAAAGTTTGAAACTTTTGAAGTGGAATCTGCAGAAAAAGACAAAAAGAAGATTAATGAAAGCAACTGATAGGAGAAAATGATTTTTTGTTCTTCTTATTTGAAAAGAGAAAAAACCTGATAAAGCGTTACAGTCAGTGGCTACAATAGAGCAATGCATAAGAAGACGAAGGAGGAAGAAGAAGAAGAAGTCGAAGCAGGAGAACACTTTATAGGTAGGGAGAGAGAGAGTGTGAATGTTAATGGAGAAATGAGAGAGAAAAATGTAGAACGGTTTCTTCTGTGTCGACCGGCGTAAAACCAGAAGGGAATTTTGTTTTTAAGAAAGAGGGATGCTTTTGCTTTTGAAAATTAAGGAAAGTCATTTGCAGATTGCTTGTTATGCTAAAAGGGAAACAAAAACTAAGATTGGTTAAGTTAAAGTTTAGATTTATCAAAAAAACAATAATAATAAAGTTGAGTGAATTGGACCTAAGCAGATATAAATCAACACTAAGAAATCATCATCATAAATTTGCTTCACTTTTTCTACTACAACGAGTTGTTACTGAATTGGCCTGGAAAAAAAATAAACTGAACAAATTTATTTTCTTCTGAATTCTGTAACATCATAATTCAGATGATAGAGATCAAAACATTAGAAAATTTGATACAATTCTCTAATCCTATATATATATCATTGCTATTTTTCTAAACGATGTTAGAAATACTTTAAATATCGATATATCAATATACTAAATTTCAAGTTTTTGCTAATATTCCTCATGGAAAAATCCGAAATGGATTTCAAATTGACAGAAGACAAAAATCCATGATTTATAACTAGTCTATTGTTGACAAAAAAAACTACACTATTAAAAAAAATAGTTATATATTTTAAAACTATGTTCGATATATATTTATCATCATAAATATGTGGAAAATCTATAATAAATAATGCTTGAAGTAGGGGGAGGTGAGCTTTAGCACTGCGGAAGATAAATTTTGCCTGGAACAAAGGTCGCAAAATATCTGGGAGACAAATCACTATCATAATTTGCAACTCTGATTATTATTATTATTAGTATATTAGTTTTTTTTGTTGCTAAACTAATTATTAGTATATTAGTTAGTTTTATAATGACCTCCCTAATCGATAATGTCATTAACAATTTTTACCGTTCAACGTCGATATACGGAATTCCCACGTGCCCTTCATGCAATACAAAATGCTTTAAAGTTTTACTTTTACCCTTTTCAGTTTTCACCCAACCCGGATCAGGTTTCACCTGGGTAGGGTTTGCAGTTCGATCCCTTCTTATTTCGTTTACTTCTGTTTCATGAATAAATCAACTTAAAACACTGGATGCAAACAAATTGAACAGCCGAGATGTTGAAATTTCAGGAGTAAACTTTTGAAATAATTTGGCTAAAAAGCATAAATATCTAAAAGGTCAGAAGTAAATTTTTCAAATAAATATCTAAAAGGTCAGAATGCTACGTGAAAAAAAACAAATTGACAAAATAATAGCTACACCTTTTGGGTCAGAAAAGCTATTGGGACAACTAAACCTGAAAACAACTTTATTTAACCAATCAAATATTAGTAGTAAAAAAATCTGTAATTGGTATGAATAATTATGTAAATGTAAATCTAAAGAAACGGCTTGTGCAGTTGTGCTTGGAGCTTGGTGGTGTGGTGGAGGAGACAACCTTCCAGATGGGGAGGCGGGTTCCCTCTGTAAAAAACAAAGCAAAAATTTATTTTAAAAATGTTACAAAAAGGGAGGCCCAGCAATTAAGGCACGTGATTAAGGCCTAATGTCGTGTTGTTTAGAGCATTTCGTATCCTACAATTCTATCTTAGTAAACTTTTCACCGTAACATACATATATAATCGTCATATCTATCGGCTATCGCCAACTAAGCCTATTACTTAGTGTCATTTTATGATAAAATATTACATACAATTACTAACTTAATATCCACTCAACAATAAAACGATCGGATTAATTAATTTGATCTAGCGACTTTAGAGAATAACAAACGATCCGTTTGTTTATAGTCATATGATTATCGCGCAATAACGCAATCAATCGTTTTCATACGATCCAAATATAGTATTAATGATGTTTTAAATATGAACGGACTTTGTTTGAATAACACGCAAAATATGAACGAAGTTAAATAAATTCTGACAGTTCTTGGCTTATTGCCTTGTTCCCAAGTTTTTTTTAATTAAACGCGATTATTGTGATTCATTCAAAATTAATTGTTTAATTCTGTTTAAAGTTTTTTTTTGGGAGGTCCAATGAGTTGTGGCAACAGTGCTTTTGATCTTTGACTGAAGAGGCACGTGCGCAGCATCTTTTGATTCATCATTTTTCTGGTCGAGGATTTCGGTGACGCACGTGCCCCGTCCTCGTCTCTAATTATCTTCATAAATAATCTCTCTCTTAACTTTTTTTTTGTCTTTTTGTCTTAATCACTATTTTGTCGTAATCCTAAACTAGACCTTCTATTTTAATCCCTCTGTTCCTCTAGATCAACGTGGTTCTTAAGAAGTGAAAAATCACTTTGTACGGATTTGGGTGTGGTTTTTTTTTTTTTTTTTTTGGGACATCNGGTTTTTTTTTTTTTTTTTTTTTGGGACATCATTTGGGTGTGGATTTTTAATATGCATATTTTGCTTTTCGGTATGCCTGTAGTTTAGTATTTATGCCATGATAGCATAAACAGTAATACTTAGGATACTCTGGAAACAGATGGTATAAACTACGGGTATATGTTACATAAAATAAAAACTATAGAACATACTTGTTAGAATACTTAAGTGTTTATTTTTTTGATACTAGTTTCGTGTCTGCAGCGTAAACTAACCATTTGGGATAGAACATGATTAATTGAGAATTGTAAAGGTTCTTAAAGCATTTTTTAAAATTTATATAATCAAAAAAATATTAAAAAGAGTAGAGTCGGTTATTAATTAAGAAACACAAGAACTGACTCTTATGTGCCACGTGTCTAATCCATGTTAATTTAGATGAGAAAAAAAAAAAAAAACAAAACACTTTTTTTTTCTCTTTCAATAAAAACCGATTATTTATTTTTATTTTTTTAAGAACACTTAAATCTAAAATTTTTATGAAAAGTTCTTAACTCTAAATTTATAATTAAAAAATAACTAAAATCATTTTCTAAATTTCTCAATTGATCATACTCTTATGTTAGCACACCTAAAATAATGCTTTAAATGACACTGTAAAACTCTATACAACAAGAACTATTTTTAATCAATGAGTTAATTTAATAGCGAACAAAAACCAGAAAAATATCACTTAAAATAAAATAAAGGAGTATTACTTAAAAAAAAATGATCAATGACAAAAACTCACAAAAGCATACGTGTAGTGTGGTTAATTAGTCAAACATTACAGCCGTGAAGTAAAGAATAAAGCGACACTGCAAGCTGTAAATAGCTATCTATCTAGTTTTATCTTAAAGCTACACCAGTAAACTAAAAAAACATTCGCCCGGTTTATTATATTGATAACCATGACATGACTAATATATTGATAACCATGCAGTGACTGTGATTAAAAAGTGTAAACATTAGTGATCCTTTAGTTTAATAATTTTCAGTCACTAACTGATATCATGTCATCATATCAGTAATATAGATTTAACATACATATAAATAGAACAATGCCTGCCCCACTAGTCCAAACACTATATATCAGTTTTACTTTGTGCTTAAGCATACTTAATAAAATGCACATGTGTTTACATGTGATGTATATACCATATATTTCACTTTCAGACTGACATATGCAAAACCAGATACAAATAATAAATTATAATCTCAAATGATGTTTATGAACTTTATATCCCACCATGATTTTGAGATTATCATAAGAGGAGCTCTAATGGGTTTCCGAAATCACGATGGGCTAAAAAATCTAAAAGCCTTTTTATGTACAAGTCTCTTTCATGAATACAAGAAATATTATGCAACTGTAAGCATAGATTGTAAGTATATATTAGAAAATCAGTGAAAGGGCCCCTTCATGCTTCAAATTGTCAATTGTGTTACATCACCACTTCATTCGTCCATGACAAATTTGTTATCATCCATAAAACTAGAATTCGTAGAATCCATCAAGCAGAGGTACGAACTACGAAGGATACACACTAGTGGCAAGCATCGAGAAGAAGAAGCCATCGTAATCTACACAGAAACGGAATTCGAATCCTTCTATAGCTGATGCAGCTCCTCTTTTATATCAAATCTTGGATATGTTAGGAAGCTTGAAATAAAACTACACTGCATTTCCCTCATGACTCCATTTTAGTAGAATATACCTCGCTTGCATTGAAATCTAAAAATTAAGCTTCAACATCGTAGGACTTGAGTTTTATCAGCCGCCATGATTGAAAACGAAATCACGCACAAAATCACTTGGCTCACTCTAAAGTCTAAACCCTAGCGCCGCCAGACTCACCAAGTCGTCTCTTCTTGTTCCGTTCACCGTCATCGTCCGGCGACTGAACACCACCATACACGACATAGACTTATCTGAAGAAGAATTCATCGGATCTCTCGCATTCCTCTGAGGCGGAATCGGCGAGGGAAGAGGCGAAAACTGCGTGAACTTACCGTCGAAGAGGAGAGAGTGGTGATTCGATGTAACTCTGATGAGGTAGTCCGCTTCATGATGCCTTAACTCGACACAAAGATGCACCGATTCGATTCTCCGGCCTCTGCTTCCCTGAATCTGATTTTAAGAGCTAAATGTCTGTGTGTGTTTTTGTTTGTTATGTGCACTGACTGCTGAAGGTGCACTGGAGCCACTTTACGTTTACTCGTGGAGAATTACAACCCTTTGTGATCTAGTGTGTCGCATGTATATGTTTACTTGCACCTAAATATTATTAACCAATAGAATTGCATCTCCTAAATTTATGAGGCAATCATATGTCTTGCCGCCAACCGAATGAAAAGTCCACTGGACCCACAATACATTTTTTTTGTAGAGAATTAAACCTTCGGTGATCCACTGTGACGCTTGTATATCAGTACGTGCACCTAGATGTTATTAGCCAATAATATTGCAGCACCCCATAAATTTATGTCGCAGTCGTAAGATGTTAATGTTTTTTTTCGGTGCATAATTTTGTTGTTTTTTTTACTATCCATAAAGATTTCATATTAGTCAAGTAATATATCAACTTACTATAAATATACTTACATATTTTATATATATAAAAAACTTATATATGACGAGAAAGAAAAGACATATATACATACGATATGTTTTAAAAAAAAACATACGATATATTTTTAGACATACATTGTTTTTTTTCAATTAATACGGATTGGTTCTTATAAGTGATAAATTCTACATAATTTGCAAAATGCAAAAAAAAAATGTGAAGGTAAATTTTGAGTAATCCCAAATTTTTGTTTAGCCAAATAAAATTTGCTGACTAGAAAATTTAATTAGATGGTTTTTCTTAATGATTTATCATATAGTTTTTAAAAAAGTATTATGATTCCATTAGTTTTCCTATATATTAGAAAACAAAAACAGAAGCCAATTTTTTTAATAAAAATCAGTAGATAAGTTAAAGGTAATCTAAGAAAAAAATTTAAAATAAATTATGATTCCATCATTTTTCCTATATATTAGAAAACAAAAACAGAAGCCACTTTTTTAATAAAAATCACTAGAAAGGTTAAAGGTAATCTAAGAAAAACACATAAAAATAAAAATACTTATGAGTTATATACTTATATATGATTAAACAATCATGATAATTATACCAATAAAAAAATAAAAAATAAAAACTTCAAAAAAGCCAATTAAAATTGGAATGATTATTTATCTTAGATGGCTAATAAGAAAATAAAAATGAAGTTAAAATCGAGTCAGTAGTCAAACTCGACCCTAATTGGATTAGATATGGTTACAAGCTAACACGTTGTCAGAATTTTCTTCCCCTCAATTTTCATGCCTAAAATTAATGATTCCAAACATCAATTTCAGATTTCCAGCCTTATCACTTCACCATTTATTAATAAATTACATATATGTGGAAATTAACATTCAAGGAAAGACATTTTCTTCTTTATTCTTCGTTGTAACTTCACGTTCTGTATTATTTTAATTATTTTTCAGCCAGTTTCCATAGTCAACTAAACAAAATACAAAAGTCAAAAATCTTTATCTCTCAAGATACAATTACATCAAAAAACCAGATCAAAATTCTGTCCTTGAAAGCCGTACATCAGACACAAACACACAAAAACGAAACCCATCACCTTAAAATTCATCATCATCGTCATCAAAACCAGAAGAAGATGGAGGAGATTAAGAATCATGAATTCGAAGAAGCACAAGGATCAACAATGGAGAAAGTATATATAGCTGTAGGAAACGATTTACAAGAAGGTTTCAAGACGATCGATTGGGCTTTAAGGAAATGGAACAACATCCCAATCTCTATTGTTCTTCTCCATCTCTGCAACATTTCACAGGATTTTGTCTACACCCCTTGTATAATCTCTTTCTTCTCAATTCAATCCTATTCTCTTCTTTTTAATCATATAAACCCAATTTCACATATGCGTCTCCGCGTGTGTGTGTATAATCATAGTTGGGAAGCTTCCAGCGAGCTCTGTAAGCGAGGAGAAACTTGAAGTTCTCAGGAAATACGAGGAACAAAAGATCAACAAGTTGTTGTCCAAATACGTTACTTTTTGTGGAAAGGTTTGTCCTTTCTTTGTTAATTTCATATTTCCAGCGTAGAAGTCGAAGTAATCTGTTTTTTTTTGGGGTTTTAGGATGTAATTTTGTGAAGTATGCTGTTAATTACAGTTACAGGTGAAAGCAGAGTTACTCAAAGTTGAGAAGCAAGATGATTCAATTCAAGTGCTAATATTGGATTTGATATCAAATCTGAGAATCACAAAACTCGTCATGGGAATCACTTTCATGAGATCTTCATCATCTTGGTAACTTTCTTTTTCTTTCTTTTGTTTTGGCAAATTGACCCCGTTTAAACCTTAAGTTATAAATTTCAGCACTGTGTAATGCAGGAAATCGAAGAGTGCAATAAGCGGATCGTTCTACGTATATCAAAACAAACCAGAATTTTGCGAATTTTATATAATTTGTGGAGGCAAAATGGTCTCGCTAAAGAGAGAGAACGATGTGAACAACAACAATATTAGAAGCTGGATTGGTAAAATGTTCCATGATCCGGGAAGAAATCTAGACCGTTCATCTATCAACAATGGTGATCCAACGGCTAGTAGAAGTCCCTGGGATAAGAATTTGCAGGAGATGGAGAATTATTTCCAGCAATTATTGAGTTTGAATCTCGAAGAAGAAGAAGACGACGAAAACCGTGTGGAAGAAGATGATGATGACGTGGCACTAGACGTGCTGCAACATATGGTAAAAGAACGGGGTTTCTGAGAGAATATACCTTTATTGATTTGTTGTTATTTTTTTTTTTAATTAATTGAACTTTTCTATGTTGAAAATGTCAGAATGTGGCAGAGAAGTTAGAGTACGTGAGAAGAAAGGTAAATGAAGCTACGCTGATGATAGAGGAGAATACGAGAGAAGTCAAAGTCAACGCTGAGAGATCCGACAAAGCTGAATGGGCAATCTCTTTATGCACTTGCAGAGTAACTAAAAGAAAACCAAACCTTTGCACTGATACTTAACAAGAATTGAGATTCACGTAGCTTAAAAAAAACTGTATTTTTTTGTTGGTTTAACTCATCAGATTGAAGAGCTTGAAGCCCGGATTAAAGAAGAAAGCGAGAGACGAGAAAAGCTTCAAGGGACGTTAGATTCAGATAAAGAACGTATCGAAGAAGCAAAGAATTATGTCGAAAAAGGAAAAACAAAGCTAATTTCCCTTGGGGAGCTTCAGGAAGTGCTTGAGAGCAAGGTTAAGACAATGAAGGAGGCTAAATCGCAGGCGGAAGCCGAGCTAGAGAGGGCCGTGTTAAAGAAAGGAGAGATGATAATGGAGATTGAGAAACTTAGGAATCAAAGAGATGTTTTCAACCGTAGGATTGAGTTTTGCAAAGAGAAAGATGCGATAGGGTTGGTTTCCACCAAGGAAGAAGTGAAGTGCGGGTATAGAGAGTATGTCGCAGAGGATATCAGATTGGCCACGGAGAGCTATTCTGATCGACTGAGGTTGAAATCTGGAGGTAATTGGACGAATGTGTACCGAGGAAGGATCAAACATACAACTGTGGCTGTGAAAGTGATTGGTGATTGTTTATCAGACGAGGATTTTGGAGCAAAAGTTCAGCTTTTGAATGAGATTAGACATCCTAATTTGGTAGCAATTGCTGGGTTTTGTTTACAAAAGCCTAAATGCATACTCTTTGAGTATATGCATAGCGGGAACTTAAGGGATAATCTATTCACATCGCAGAGGAAATCCAGAAGAAGCAAGATACTGAAATGGCATGATAGGATTCGTATAGCTCACCAGGTTTGCTCTGGACTCGGGTTTCTCCATTCGGTTAAGCCAAAACCTATCGTGCATGGTCGCCTTACACCCTCTAAGATCCTCTTGGACCGTAACCTTGTACCAAAAATAACCGGGTTTGGACTTATAATGCATAGTGATCAATCTGATACAAAACCTGATGTGATGGCTTTTGGGGTTTTGCTTCTGCATCTCTTAACCGGAAGGAACTGGCCCGGTTTGCTCAAGGCAATGTCGATGAACCAGACAAGTATTCTGAGAGATTTGGATCAAACGGCTGGTAAGTGGCCGTTGGAGTTGGCTAAAGAGTTTGGTGCACTTGCAGTGAAGTGTTCTTCAGTTAACAGAGGAGAGTACATGGATTTTTCAACCAGAGATATAATGGAAGAGCTTGGTAAGATAAGGGAAAAAGCCGATGAGTTTAGAATCATAGGAGGGTACGAAGAAGCAACCAATTCAAACATGGATGAAGGGGATCCGAATGACATACCGAGTGTTTTCATGTGTCCCATACTTCAGGTGCATACCTTTTCCTTCTCCATATAGTAGCTCGAGAGAAACTGATTAAAAATCTAACTCGTTATTGTTTGCAGGAGGTGATGAAGAATCCACATGTTGCAGCAGATGGGTTTTCGTATGAGCTCGAGGCCATAGAAGAATGGCTGAGCGGACATGACACATCTCCTATGACAAATCTGAGACTGGATTATCAGATTCTCACACCAAATCATACTCTTCGTTCTCTCATTCAAGATTGGCACAGCAAAAGAGCAGCACAAACCTCCTCCTAGATTCGTTTGTATACCTCGAATTGGCAAAACCATAAGACCCCAAAAGGTTTCTAATCCTGTATTTTGATTCACATCTCCTTTCTTCCGCTATAAAATCCAGAGATATTGTAGTAGTCAGTAACAAGGATCAATCTTGACAAGCTTAGTCCCAAAAGCAACATGATAAAAATGATAATAATGCACATAGCTTTCATTTCGACTATGGAGGATCGAAAATTTCAGTATTTTTTCTGAAATTTCGATTAACTGATACTATCAAACACAAGCAAAAAGGAGAGTTAAAGTGAGGAGATCCACAGAAAAGGAACAAACAAACAAACAAGAGGAAGAAGAAGAAGATCACACGTTAGCCAGAGAACACACTTTATTTTGTCGATACCGGAGAGAAAAGGCGAGCGATTCGATCTTTCTGCTCTTGGAATCGTCGTTCCAAGAAAGTCTCCATGATCTCCATGACGGAAACGAATCTCTTCATCTGCTCTAACCGACGGCTGAGCTCGGCTTCCCTTGCCCTGGCTCGTCGCAGCCGCGCCTCGGTTTCCGCGAGCCTGTCTCGAAGATCGTCGCCCACCGTATCGTCGTTGTCTCCGTCGTATGATCGGCGACGGAGGTTGCTGCGCGATAACGATTGATTGTGACCGTAACACATCGTAAGGAGGAAGATAACACAAAAATCAATTTTTGGTTTTGGTTTTTTCTGTGAGGGAAGAAGAAACGGCAACGAAAACCTGATCGAGGGTGATTTGGTCAATTCACAAATTTCTAATAATTGGTGGTACATATAATGGTCGAAACCTTCTAAGTAACCGAGAGGGTTTAGGTTTTCTCGGGAACTATATAAATCAGTCGCCGGCGGTGAATCGATCTATTGTAAGCAGAAGCAACAACTATGGCGAAACTATCAGAAAGTTCTTCTTCTTCTTCAGCCTTCTTCTCTCAAAGCTCTTCTCGTCTCCCAGACGACACCGTTTTCTTCTCCATATTCCCCGACTCCTCCCTCTCCGCCGCAGGATCGGAAAGCTCCGCCGCTCTTCAATCACTTCACCTGGAAATCATCGATTTCATTTCGCCGTTTACTTCTCCCTACATATGGCAGCACGAACCTTTCTCCCTCTCCATCTCTCTCTCTTCCTCTTGTGTCTGTTCCGATACTCAGATGCCTCATCTTCACGGGAAGCTCAAGTATGGTGACAATCTAGAGGACGAATGGTTCGCCGTATTCCTACTCTTCCGTATCTCCGCCGCGTTTCCGTCTAATTCCATCCGTGTGTGGGACACCGACGGCGAGTTTCTCCTCATCGAAGCTGCTTTTCACCTCCCGCGTTGGCTCAATCCCGAGACGAGTCGCAATCGTGTCTTTATCCGCGGCGGTGACCTTCACATCGTTCCCCGCAGCCGCCTCCCGGATCCTTCACTAGTTGCGTCACTGCGGTTTCTCATCGAGCGTAGCCAGGAATCTCGGGCGTCGGATTCAGTTCAATCCGCGTTGAAGAACCGGATTTCTGATTATCCCGAAAAAGCGTGGAGGAATATGCATCGTGTTAGGGTTAGGGTTCCGATATCGGTGGCGCAGGTGCTCAGGCACGAACCTTTCTTAATCTCGCTTGCTGTGGAAGGGTTTTACGATCGTGATGTGGATTCAATGAAACACGCAGCGAAGATGGAGAAGTTTCTGAGCAAAGGAAGAGAGGAGGAGCTTGTGCTTGTGCTTGTCAAGATGTCGCGTGCAATGTACGCGCAGCTGGTGCAGCAGAAGTTTCAAGCACCAAATTGTTATCCTATGCCGAGCATTAGCGACCGGGATGCTTACTCTGAAGCCGAGCTAGGGATGAAAATCGCTTGTGGTATGGAAATGATGTATCAGCAGCGGAAGAAGGAAGGAGAAGATGGGACAGGGATTAGTTGGAGCAAGTACAAGGACAATCTTGAGAGGAATGGTTATTTTGAAGGATTGCTTTCTGGTTCCAAGGAGTACAAGAGGTTGATGGAGAATGCCGAGGAATATTACCAGAAGAGTTCTTCGTTTTCCAGGACAAGGTAAATCCAGTTTTTGTTTGCTATAGTGAGTAAAAAGGATTCATCTTTGAGTTGTTTATGATCGTGAGTTCTTGTTTTCTTATGTGCAGGGACATTATGAGTGCACCGGTGAGACGGATTGATGAGATCCTTGCTCTAACTTATTCAGAGGAAGATTTCAAGGGTCAGGAAGTTCCTGTTTCTGACAATGATTCTTGGCTTTACGATGGTGAAGATGAGTTAAACTCTGTTCTTCAAGAGAGACAGAAAGAGATGGAGTTCTATAACTCAAAGAAGGAAAGAAAACAGAAAGCAAAGGAGAAGCAAGAAGCTGGAAGCTCATCTGATGCAAACGTGAACCATTTTGACCTTGGTGATATCTCAAAGTCGATGGAACAATTCATCCAGAAGGTATCAAGCTACGAAGGAGCAGAAGTGCCAGAAAACAGGTTATTTTCTTCAACATTAATCATCTTTCCAGCATCTCCGCCTTGAACATCTCATTTTTGTTGTCTCTCTTGAGGTCAAACATAAGGTATCACTATCATGTCAATTTCAAACTTTAAGATAGGGTATTTTATTTGCTTGACTTCTGCAGGGATTTCACAGAAGTAAATCTAGATGTCGACCGTTTCATGAAAGATATCGAGTCAATGCTAGGGAGCCAAGGTCGTCAAGAACAAGCTGATGATGACAGTGATGGCACAGAAGGATCTTCCATGGACATGGATTTTGATGATTTTGAAGATAATAGCGAGGGAGGAGAGTCTAACGAGGATGAAAAGGAAACCTTTATGGACTCCTACTCTGGAGCAATGAATGAGGAACTTAAGAATTCAACTCTTGAGAAGAGCTTTGAACATGTGAACCAACATTCTTCTAAGCAAAACGAGGTAATTCTTCCGTAACCATCTTGGAGCCATTTTTTTTCTGTAGATAGTTGTGAATTGAAGAGCTTGAATTTTGATTTTAATGATATTTATGTGCATCTGCAGGAATCATCAAAGACTTCAGATGAGAAGGACGATGAATTTACACCAATTGATGCAGATTTCAACCTTGTTAAGAACCTACTTGAATCCTACTCTTCACAACAAGGACTTCCTGGTCCTGCTTCCAATTTACTCGGCCTCATGGGTTTGCAGCTTCCCAAGGATTCCAACGACAAAGAGTGAATGAAAATTTTGTTTCTGATGAAAAACGTAACGTAATTTGGGTTTACATTGTTTAATCTTATGAGATTTATGATTTTGCCAAAGTTTCTGATTATAACGTGTGCAACGTTGGGGGCTTGTGTTGTCGAAAGTAAGCACATGACATGTGATTCAAAAAAGAAAAGAAAATCAACAGAAACTATGTACATGTACACTATTACAAATCATCAACCACAAAAGAACAAAAGAAAAAGATATTTTTTTGTTTCCAAGCCCAATAATCTCGACCACAGAAGTGAAGCAGAAAACGGTTTTCACTTCAAACACCCACATGAAAAATATCCAATACTCAAATCATATCATATTCATAACATATCAATTCATCATTCTTCATCTTTATGTTGCCAAGTCTCCATCACCATCATCTCTTGTCCATTAGTAGATTCTTGAGAGATGACTTGATGTTTTGTTGTCACTCACTTGAAACAGAAAGAAGTCTCCAGAAGCTATCCACGAATCTTGCTTCTTTCTTTTTTTTCTTTTTTTTTTTTTGATTATTTGATTCTTAATTTTGATACTGAAACATCAGAAAAATAGGCTTGTTCTTCACAATCTCCAGTTTATAGCTTCCCCATAGACGACAGCCACTGTTCCATGTTCTTCCCATCTGCAGTTTTAATGTCATCCGAATCAACAACAGTTCAATTCATCCAGACATTTCAAGCAATTATGGTGATAACCAGAGTTCTTAGTGATAAAAAGTTCAAACCTTTCAACAGATTTAGGTTGCAAATCATAAGATCATCTCAAAACATGCACATAACAAACATAATTGCTATTAATGATGATGATGATTATGGAAACAAACATTACCAGGAGTAGGAGAGAAGAAGCCATTTGGAATCTGATTCCCTGAACCATCCATCACTTTCTTGTAACAAGGAACCAGAACCACAAACCCACCGCTATCATCCTCACTTTTAAACCCTGGTCCATGTGGCTCAACCCAACCAATTGACCACTCCGGATCATCTGGTTCAGGAAACACCACATTCCCCATCTTCTCCTCTTCTCCTCCTGATCCTCTTCCGATCCATCCTCTCTTCATCTTCTTCACCGTAGAAGAAGAAGAAGATCCAGTCTTACTCTTCTTAAGTGAAGGATTCAGTGAAGAAGATCCTTTTGGTATTGACTCTTTCTTCTCTCTCTCTTTAGTGTTACCACCACACAACCACCTCGGGAGACGAGGAAAAGAGACTGCCATCTTTTTTAAGATTCCTAAAAACTCCGATTTTCCGGAGATAAACTCTTATCATTCGGCCATAGATCGATGCTTTATCTTCTTCTTCGACCTGTTAACAATAAATATCCACTTTTTTAATCATCCCCTTCATTAATAAACCATCATAATGGTGACATTATGATGACACTGACCAAACACAAACAATAGACTGTCAACAAATTCAGAAACCACAGGGAAGTTTTCCAATCCGTTAATACTGTTTATGATGCGATCGATTAAACCATCACATAGATCAAAAATGAAATTTAAGGAAAATCAATATTCAGATATTTTAATTTTTTTCAATTTCAATCTCAACGAAATTTCAACACAAAGAAGATCCCAAGTTTTGTTGTTGTTTCTTCGCGGATTCGTCTCCAATGGAAAGTAATTAATGCTTCTTCAGATCGGTGGTCCAAGTAAAAAATCGCCAAAAATAGAAAAGCGAAAGCGATCGACACTAGAAGAAATAAGGGAGAATAAAGCCTCGATGTCCGTCAAAACACGGCAAGGCCTCGCCGGCATACTCGGCAGAAATAAATGCGAAAAAGGCGGAAGAAGAAATTTGAAGAGAAAGAGAGAGGAAGATGAGAAAAATCTCCGGTAATCCCGAAACGTTAATTACCGAGAGAATAAGAGAAAATCAAATCGTCGATCGAAGAAACCCTAGAATCGCGTCGTTTCGTCGTCTCTGACTCTCCTCTCTCTGTCTCTTTCTCTCTTCCTCTGACTTTTCTCTGACTTCTACAGAGAATCTCATCTTGTGCTCTGCTTCATTTATATTACTCTCTTTTCTGGTTTTTTTTTTCTTTTTTCGTTTTAATTTTTTTTTCTTTATTTTTCCCGTTTTTATTGGGCCTCGCTCCGGCGAAACTTATAAAGACTGATCCGACGGTTGATAGCGGTTTACTTGCTTTCGTGGCAATTGTTGGTGTACGGTCCTACTGTAGACTTTAGAACACTTGATCGTAACCAAGAAATCTCTCTATACCCAAAAAGAAAAAAACGAATATTACGGTTTCATTTTGATATACGAACGAATCGATTTCGTTATCGATTAAATTTTTTGTATAATGATGATAGACTTAAAGGAGTATTATAAAATTTTGGAATTTTCAATTCGGAATTATGTAAGTTCATGTATTTCCCCGGAATCAATCATCTGGTTTTTTGAATGGATTTTTGTATAATATAGAGATGCTTAATAATAATAGCGTTTACCAAACCCTTAATTAAATCTCAATTCGAGGACCTTTAAAATCTATCTATGTCATTAAACTTAATTACTGCAGACACATAGGCTCAAGGACGATAACAGGAATATATACATATATGTGCATGAACAGAAATTTAAACTCAAGTTTACATGCTAACAAAAATAAAATAAACAAAAAATATAAAAAATATAAAATAAAATAAACCAATGTACAGGTTGATCTTGAAACGTATCTGAAAAGTTAACCAATAAGATGATGATATAATATTTGATTAATTAACTGTCGCAAAAAAAACTGCAAAACTTTGGGCAACAGACGTAAAATAAAAATAACTCATATTTTTCCAGCTACACTTCAAGGGTAGTGTTACTAATTTACTTCAATTTCATAAAGTTTCAAATCTTTAAGTCTCAAAATTAGAATAAGCCACAATGTTTTTTTCATATCTTACTTTAATTGTTATTTTTTTAAATGAAATCCGAATCCTAGTTTTATTAGTTTCACTTTTCCACATTACATATCTACGTTTTCCAGTGATCCCTTTTTAAAAAATCTGTAAAAAAGGTCATATAGAGTTTTTAATATCTTTGAAATACAACGGACGATTCAGTTCAAGTGATCAAAATCCAAACCTAAAAAAACAAAATTAATAATAATTAGTTCGTTGATGAGAATCTCTGGAGATATCACAAATAGCATATTCTATACACTTGTGGGTGTCGTGAGTTAAAAATTAGGGATTATCCACTTGAGTCTTTTATTATCTTCGCTCAAATTATCATTGTCGTCACCAGCATTTGTATTAGTAACCGTAAAATTGCACTATATGTATTACTAACAAAATAGCTCGTATATAAAGTATAATATAACACTATTATAAAATTATCAATAAATATTTTCGTTCGATCATAAGACAAAAAGGGAAAACGTTGGGACCAAAAACTAAACATCTAATTAGCAGTTTCAAATAGTAATTGCACAATATTTAACAGATTTCTTAAAAAAATTATAAATTTGGGGCAACTACAGCAATATGAGAAAACGTTAAGACCAAACATATAAATATCTAACTTATGGAGGATCGATTTACAATATTATACAAATCCATTCGCCGCGCGGATATGACGTGGCGACAATATTCACCACTTTCTTAACCAAGCCACTCGATTATAATTTTTGTTGATTTCGTTGCCACATGCATTGTAACAAAATGTGACTCTTTTTTTTGTGTGTGCACATCCTCTTTTTGTCTGTCGTGAAAATTTCTTCTAGGTGATTTAGGGTCAATTTAGCTTGGTTTAAGTCGTGGATTTGAGTTTTCAGTTTAGATTCACATGTTGTTACAAGATTGAAAAGGATTTGAAATTTCCAACAAATGCAAATTTTCAAGATCTCCCATCACCTGATTAACCCTGGGGAAATCTATTAATTTGTTTTCTTTCTATCATACATACTCAATTTCTAATCAAAATGTAACTATTTTATTAAGCCTCAAGAAAACCGAGCAGCCTCATGAAGAATTGAGCTTTTATTATTAGGGATCAGAAAAAAAAAATCTAAGGATTAAAGACTTGATAAGTAATCAGACATGGCACATACAATCAGGAGCCGGATAAGTATAAATCGATTGTTTCGGTTTTCTTAACCGGATCTGTCCTTGTCTATTGACATGTCCTTCACCAAGCGCTTGTTGAAAATCGACCCAAGTGATGCTTTTGTTGAGGAAAAGCTGTCCGATTAAGGCCATGTTTGGTCTAATCGTCTTGAGATTCTCGAATGTTCGATGACCAACAAGAGCATTGTGCATGTTTCCGGGTGATGCAGAGATGAAAATGTCACTGTGCATACTGACATAGTAATCAAGTGCAGCTAGTAAAGAAGCTTTGCCTTTGATTCGAGCACGTTCTTCAGAAGAAGCAAGACTTCTCTTGTCTTCCATTCTTGGGAACACTTGTCTTAATGTTGAGATTCTAGCTTCTCCTCCATATACCTTGTGGGATGCTAAATAGAGACGAGTATTGTTGTCGAATCCGAAAGCAGCCAAAAGAAGTCCCATTTCTTCTGGTGTTAGCGGACACCGTCCTTGGCTCCTTAACTCTTCGTCTGTGAATTGGGAATTCAAGACTCTTCCTTGCCAAATCATTTGTCGGTATTTCGCCAATGCTAGTTTCTCGGCTTTGCCTCCGCCAAAATCACACGCCGAATGCGCAGCCATGTCCTAATAGACATAACATAACAAGAAGAAGAAACTTGCTATGACCAAATGCCTCAAAAGGCATCAAGAACAAAGTAGATTGTGAATTACCTTGTCGAAGCGGAGGTGAAGAACAGCGAATTTCCCGGGTTCTTGTCTGCTGTGGGAGTTTGTCATGTCCCCTAAATGATCCACATTCTTTGTTTCCTTGTTGCTTCTCCATAATGGGTTTCTAAGACGGCTCACAAGAGCATCGCCAAGTGATGTGATGTGAGGGACAAAGCGTAAAGCTTGGAAATTTACTTTGCATCTTAGCCGTTGGATCTCAGCAGGTAAGTGATCGAACGATAGACGGTGAGAGAATGGAGAAATAGCAGCAATCCCATAACTAGAAAAGAAAAGCTCCAAACTTCAACCCCGTATTCTTCTAATTTGTCAGTATAAGCGACACAAGACATATACCTCTGAAGAACCGGTGAGACGTTCTCCATATACCAATTCGCAGAAGCATGAACAGGCGCGGTTTTTACTCGGGTTTCACGGACTGCTGTGGCGTAATACTCTCTTGTGCTCCAAGAGTATTCCTCAGGAAGTTCTCTAACCACCCTTATGTCATCCTTTAAGGCATCGATAAAATGGTCAACATCAAAGATATCAACAAAAGAACTGCACAGAAACACAACTTCAGCTTAGAGGCAACACTCTCTTCAAAGATGACGAAAAAAGGCAGAGACTTTTTCAAGAAACATTACCTTGAATCTTGCCAAACAGGATTCACTTCAAGATGCGGGATCACGAGTGTTGCGTTTAATATCTTAGCAACCGCAACTGCATCACATATCCCCATTCGTTGCTGGTTAAGTCCTCCATCGAGGAACACCTGAATATATCCCTCCGTTTTATCCGGTAATGCTGCTCCAAGACAACAACAAGTAAAAGAGAAAGATTAGACATAGATCAATATAATCTAAATTAACGACAACTTAAAAAAAAACTTACAAGGGGAATTTCCCAAATCAATACACGGACTCCATCCTTGATCAGTCAATGGCCTCCAAAGATCAGATTGTTCTCCACTCGACTGAAATTATAAGAAATAACAAAAAGACTGAAATCTCATCAACTCTTTTTACTTTCTAAAATCGAAACTAAACAGTCATGAAGAATCAAATCATCCAATTTTTTTACCCGTTGCAAAGCACTCTTTAGCAAAGATAAATGTCTTGGCTTTATTGTGATCCCTTCCTGCAAAAATAATTGGTTTAAATTCATCAAAAAAGAACTTCACTACCTAACTCAAAAAAGACTCTTGACTCGAAATTAAACAAGTCTTAAGTTTCAAAACTAGTCACAATTCTAATAATCCAGACATATTTAATCAAACCGTTAATCTTTAAATTCAACAAACAACAGTGGTAGAGTCAATCAACAACCGTTGATGTCTATTTCTCTTAAACTTTCTATAAGAGGATTCAAATTCAGAAATTTCTTCAATAGGCAAGTCGAGACTACTATTTCTGGATAACATAAAACCATAGTCCAGTGGACTTTCCAGAGAAAACAAATTGCCCAAAACCTTAAAGTTTTTATTTTCCCGGAATCCAACCAAAAGATTCCCGGGAAAATAGGAAAAAGATAGAAAATTTTGCCAACTTACAGATGACGAAGACGAAGTCAAAGCGTTGCACAACAAAACGACGAAGAAGAGCACAGAGAGAATCCCACTTCTTACGCCGAAATTCTCTTTCACATAAAGATTCATCCTTTTTTTTGTTCCTCAGGCGAGTAAAAACGAAAAACCCAGATCCAGTTTCCGGGAAAGTTCGAAGCTTTATAATCAATCAATACCCAGAAACCAAAAAACAGCCGAGAACGAACAATCACAAACCAGCCCAGAAAACGACACAGCAGAGAAGCACGAGAGGAAAATCAAAAAAAGTAACGAAACCAGAATCACATGAATCAGAATGGTCTCTTGTCTCTTTCTTCTCCCTTCGTCTTCCACTTTATTGGGGTTTTAGTATTTCCTCTTCTTCTTCTCACTTGTTAGGATTAAAAATGGTAGAAGGTGTCATCAATTTCCCAGAACGGTTTATAAAGTAAAGAGAGAGCGCGTGATTGCGTCTCACATGGACACCTGTTCATTAAATTTGCTCTCTGTCTCCATGGGTCCCCGTCTTTCTAGCATCAATACACTGAATTAACACATTTTTTTTCTTTCTTCACTTTTAAATCTCGTGACACGAAAACAGGAAATAATTAATTATTATTTTTAGACTTCTGAATGACAATGCTGCATAATTACAAGATTATCACAAAATGCGAAATGCCTCTCACAATTAATCGGAACTTTAAAAGAAAATCGATGTAAGGTATATGGACATCTTATCTTCAAAATCAGACTATTAGGAAAAAAATCAAGAGATACCTCATATGTTATTTTTTTTTTTTTTTTTGGTCAGACACCTCCTATGTTATATTTTGTTTTTATAACTCTCTGATTGGCTGTATTAGTATAATATATTTTCTATATGTGTTGATATGGCTATATAAGTTGTTTATGATGTATCACCATCTAAGTGATATAAAATTTAAAGAAAATTAAAGCAGTTCAATTGTGAAATGACTTGTTTTGCTGATATTATGACTAACCGCGGTTCTAATATTGTTTGTTTTTGGGTCAACACTAACGGTTCTATGTAATTATGTGATTAGTACAGAATTACATTTTTTTTAGGATTATCAACCATTTGGGACTGTAATTAATTAAACAGAACTGATTTCTCTACTGACTAAATACGCAAAATTTGAGGGAAAAGGGGGGAAACACGCATAAAATTCTTTAACACGTTCTATAATCGTCAGATTTAAACACTGGTGTAATGGTGATATATTTACAATTAATTACAAAGCATTATTACGTCACCATCACTAATAATGACACATAGACATAGTACCACATACAAAAAAAGCTAATGGCCGTGGATTAGATTAGTGGCGCTATCTAACAGCTATGCGCTTATTAGCTGTTATAAAACAGAAGAAACTATTTGCCTATTTACTCATCAAAAGAAAAATAAAACAAAAAAGAAGAAGATAATATCAAAAAAGGTTGTGAAAAAAACTTTGGGAATAAGAGCGCATTGTTAATATTATTATTTTATTAGATTTTTGGACCGTTGGGATAGATAAAGACAGCTCTTTTTATATTTTCCGAAAAGACAGCTTATGTATATACGCATGGTAGAACCAAATTCGGCTTTTGATGTCTTATTATGTAAATTTTTATTATTTTATTTTTAAAAAATAATTATGTGAATTTGTGTAGAGGCACCGACACTTTGTTGTGTTCTTCACATTACAGCGTGACTTGAGGATTTTCATTGTCCAACACAAAGATCCACTCTTCTCGCTTTGTGTCCTTTCTTTAATTTCTCCTCTCTTCTTTTCACCCACTTTTTTTTTACTTTTTAATTTCCCCAATAAATAAATGCGTCCTGGTTCTATAAAAATACTAATCACATTACTCTTGTTTCTACGGTTGGCTAAACATCGCACAAGTTACTTGAGAACGAAGATCTCTCCTAAAATTATGCACTTTATGTTAGGCGAGAATTTAAGCAAATTAATAAACTATTCCGGTTGGTAAATTAACCTATACAAAAGGAAAATTCAAGTCCAGGAAATAACTTTTATTTATTTATCAGCGATATATAATGATAGGTTAAGCTTAAGGATATGGGCGAGAACGTGAGAGCTTTATTTGGATTACGCATCAATTATATGCGACGGAAGTGATACTCAAAGGACCATTTTTGGATGAAACAGCATAATACGATTTGTTGGCTTGGGAACAGGATTCTTCTTCTTTTTCAGGATTTATCATATTTTTTTTTTCAAATAAGATGTGTGTTTTAAAGAAAAGAAAAAAGAAAAAGAAGAAAATAGTCATATAAAAATGGTTTTAAAAGCATAGGAAAGAAGGTATAGAAGATGAGTTGAATGATATCAAAGGGGTTCATACATTTTAAAATGTAAAAAAAGTTAAAAGTTTTGAGATTACTCACTTACTTTCAGATAAAATTTCCCATTGAACGAATTATTAAACAACAGAGTTGATGGACTTATCTAAAGGGTATATAAAGCTAAATCAATGAAAATAATACCACAATGCCAAGAATCTAATGTTAAAAATTCATTAAGCATTTCAGAATTAGTATCGTCTTATATTTTTCTAGCTTTATAGATCAGTGGATGAGATGGAGAAACACTTAACTTGAACAATGTATATAATTATAAAATACCAATCAAAATGTACTGGAATCCAATAACATCATCTGATTTTGGTAATTATGCCTTAAGCATTGACACTAAATATGCTTTAGGCTTTTTCAAAAGTTTGTAGTTTTGGATTAGTCTAATCATTTGGGCCTGACCCAATTAAGTAATGGCCCTTTATTTTGAGTAGATTGTGTAAGGTCCAAGAATGATAAAACTTTGGGCCTTGTAGTTAAAATTAAATGAATTTCAACTACAACACTGATTTTGAGCATTAGAGATTATCCCCTCGCAGTCACAAATTTCTCCACTTGTGGTTCGTCTTTCAAAAAGTAGACCCACCAAAAATTGTAATCAATATTTTTCTGTGTATAAATACTAATTATTCACCTTCAATGACACGCTATCTGGTCGGTCCAAAATTTTAAAAGAATTAAATAAGAAAAAAAAAAGAAAGATCATAAGCACCACACAGATCTGCGTATGATTATATATGGTCATCAGCGTGTGTCATTATCATTTAATCAATTAAAATTCGATTTTTCATTGCACCTTGTAATGATTAGCATCTTATGCCATCCTTTTATCGTAATATATAGAGACTACAATTGTAGATACTCATTGCACCGTAATTTTGAAGTATCATTGTGTTTATTATCTCTAGTCTCTGTATCAACCAATAAAAAATTATATTTGGTAAATTCCTGAAAAATCGTATAAATAAAAAAATAAAAACGTAAACTAAGAAAATTATCTTACTGAGTACTACTGACTCTGTCTGTATTTAATAATATGCTGATATTATTATTTTTGGTTATGAAAAAAAATAAAATAATGAACGAAAATCGAACACGAGAAGGCGTCCTTAACGCACAGCACAAAGTATTTTGTGTCTCAAAAGACGCTTTGGTGTCTCTGTCATTTTTATTTTTTTATTGAAAAGAAAATCTGACAAAATTCAAAACGACATCGTATCATTCTCACAAAAAAAAAAAAAGCAGCCTCCGCCTTTCATTTTTATATCTCAGAGAGACAAAGAGGCAAACCGGAAAAAAGAAAGAAAATTGGATTTGGAGGTAATAAATTCAAAAACTTTTGAATGCTTTCGCTTGGAATCTGAGGTTTCCTGCTGCAGAATTCTGGTGGGGCTCTTTGCTGAAATCGGGAGTAGATTTAGGGTTTCTGTGGATTGAAAATGGCGGAGCAGAAGAGTAATAATAATACCAATAGGTGGAACTGGGAGGTGACTGGGTTCGAGCCGAGGAAGTCTTCTTCTAGTGAGGAGCCCGTTCATCGAACGCCGTCGTCGATGCTCCGACGGTACTCGATCCCGACGAACTCGCATCCACCACACTCGTCGGAGCTTGCGTCTAAGGTTCAGAGTTTGAAGGAAAAAGTTCAGGTTTGGAAGTTGCCTTAAAATTCTCTTAATGTTTCTCCCAGATGCACATTTTTTAGGGATTATTATCTTTGGTTTGAATGTGAGTGGGGTTGGATAAGTGAAGCTATTTCTATCGTTGAGTTAGTAATTATGGAAAAAGGATGATTTAGATGTTTACACGAGTAGAGAGCTGAGTTAGTAGACTTTTTAGGTAAATGCTATTGCGGTTGTGTAATTAGGGATAATGTGATGGAAGTTAAGTGTGGAAGAGTTCTCTGCTCTTGCTTAAGAAAAGTGGGTTTTGGTTGAACAGCTTGCAAAGGACGATTATGTGGGATTGAGACAGGAAGCTACTGATCTTCAAGAGTACTCTAATGCAAAGCTTGAACGGGTTACACGTTATTTAGGTGTCCTGGCTGATAAAAGTCGTAAATTGGGTAAGTTATTAGTTCCCTTATTCCTTTTGAAGTTTTGAGAACAATGTAATTACGTGGCAAACATAACAAGTTTGGGATTTATGAATAGGAAATGTTGAGAGGATAAGAATTTCTTTGCCAATGGAATTTCACTAATCTATATCTATGTATCTCTTGCGATAGGATTTTTGTTACTATTATCTGCTTCATGTTTTGTTGTGGTGAAATTCGGGGAATGTGTTTTGTTCACTTATCTGCATAGCTTATCACAGATCAATTCGTCCTTGAGACTGAAGCTAGGATATCTCCACTTATCAATGAGAAGAAAAGACTGTTCAATGACTTACTGACGACCAAAGGTGCAGATCTTCCATTACCGACGTGATCAGTCTTTCTCTCTGTCCTTTTTATCTACCAATAATTTTGCTGATATTTCCTACAACAGTTTGGATTGTTCTATATGACCTGAAGGTATTATGTTTTACCTTTCAGGGAATGTGAAGGTATTTTGTCGAGCAAGGCCGTTATTTGAAGACGAGGGTCTCTCTATTATTGAATTTCCTGATAACTGCACCATACGTGTAAACACTAGTGATGATACTCTGTCCAATCCCAAAAAGGAATTTGAATTTGACCGAGTTTATGGACCTCATGTTGGACAAGGTGAGATACCATACTTCACTGTTAATTTAAGCATACCTTATGCTTAAGAAATGTTTCCAATATTTGTCAAAAGAGTAGCAAGCATTCAAATTTGGTTTATAAATGTAATCTATGTACTTATTCCTTAGAATGCGGAACTTATTCAGTAAACTTTCCTCAGCTTCACTGTTCAGTGATGTCCAACCGTTTGTGCAATCCGCTCTGGATGGATCTAACGTCTCTATATTTGCTTATGGACAAACTCACGCGGGGAAGACATACACCATGGTTGCCCCCTCTTTCCCTTTCCTCTTTGAAATTATATATATATCTTGTTTGGTATCTGTATCATTGATGCTGTTATGCCTTTAGTATCAAACTTAGTGTACATGCATACAAAATAAATTTTCGAAGTTACTAAAATTTTAGGAGTATGAGTCTCTCCTAATATTCTCATGCTTTTTACTGCTTATGTGCATGTTTATGGTTCCTATACTTTTTGGCTTTGAACCAAACCCAGGATCTCTATGTGAATGAACTTTGAACTCGAGACAAGAAAAATTCATATTAATTGACAGGGTTTAGATACGACAGCAAGTTCATGGACGTTCCCAGTATTATCTTATTTATTTACCAGAGATTTATATATAAGGCAATTTCTCTCTGTTAATATGAGTAATATGTTGTTGGCTTTTTCTCAGGAAGGATCTAATCAGGAGCGTGGTTTATATGCTCGTTGTTTTGAGGAACTTATTGACTTGGCGAATTCTGATTCAACTTCCACATCTCAGTTCACTTTCTCTGTTTCAGTGTTTGAGCTCTATAACGAACAGGTGCTTCCTTTTTCTGTTTAAGTCCTAATACTTTTAGCTTTCCTTTTATTCGTGAAACAAGATAATGTAATGTAAATTGAAAGTCTTTTCTAATTCAGAAACTTTCATTTTTTAGATCAGGGATTTACTCTCGGGTTGTCAGAGCAACTTGCCAAAGATCAATATGGGTTTACGCGAATCTGTTATAGAACTCTCGCAGGAAAAAGTTGATAATCCATCGGAGTTCTTAAGAGTCCTGAAATCTGCATTTCAGAATAGGGGAAATGATAAATCCAAGTCTAATGTGACCCATCTGTATGTTTTATTTTATGCTTAACTCCTATTCTACGCATATAATTCTCTGCTATGATTCTCTACTCAAGAATTGTTTTTTGGATTCTGCTCTCTTGGTAGGATTGTGTCGATACACATTTGTTACAGCAACACAATTACGAGAGAAAATGTAAATAGCAAGCTCTCTTTAGTTGACCTGGCTGGAAGTGAAGGTTTAACTGTGGAAGATGACAATGGAGATCATTTAACTGATCTGCTCCATGTAACAAATTCGATTTCTGCGTAAGTTTAAGTGTCCTTTCCCCGTTTCTTCTTTTTGTTTGCTCCCTTACAAGTGAATCCCATATCTTTACCGATAGTCTTTGACAATTATCTTCATGTGTAGGCTTTAGCTTGAATCCGTGAATTAATTGTTTTTTCCTTTACTTAACTACATATATCTCGGGTTCTGTAGGCTGGGAGATATTTTATCCTCTTTGACGTCAAAAAAAGATACCATTCCTTACGAAAACTCATTTCTTACAAGAATTCTTGCAGATTCACTAGGTAAATGCTTCTGCTTTCTAGTGTATGTGCCTCTACTTTTACCTTGTGTTGAGGATTTCTCCCCAGTGTTTGAAGTTCTCTTCAAATGAGAATAATTTCCTGTAATGTCCAGGGGGGAGCTCCAAAACATTGATGATCGTCAACATTTGTCCAAGTGCACGGTACTTGTCTGAGATAATGTCATGTCTCAATTATGCCGCTAGAGCTCGGAATACTGTACCAAGCCTTGGGAATCGAGACACAATTAAGAAATGGAGAGACGTGGTAAGTGGAACTTGAGAATTGTATCCTCCTCCTTTTCCTTCTTCTCTCGTCTCTTGACATTGATACATATAACAGATGGAACAAAATGAAAGTATGATCCATAGGTCAGTTAAATAAATTTTCAAATAATAATACATATTCTGGAACTTCAGTAATACCTTATGGATGAACAAATATTAAATTTCTGTAGCTGAAAGTAAAGCAGAGCGTGAAAGGATTTACTTGACAGACATTTAGCACTTCAAGTCCAGGATTTTCCTTAATTCGTCGTCTGTTGGTGTGATCTCTTTCTCTTTTGGAGCTTAGTTTATTGCTCTGGAGAGCAAATTTAGGAAATGTACTTTGTAACTTTTTAGCTTAACTTGCTATTCTTTTATATACATATGTACACGTAGTTTGAAAATATGCAGTGTAAATATCCTATTTTCCTGCAGGCAAATGATGCTCGGAAAGAGGTATTGGAGAAAGAGAGGGAAACTCAGCGTCTGAAACAAGAGGTTACGGGTTTAAAACAAGCACTTAAAGAAGCAAATGATCAATGTGTACTGCTCTACAATGAAGTACAGAGAGCGTGGAGAGTTTCATTCACACTGCAATCTGATTTAAAGGTTCTTCAGTGCTGACTGGGATAGTATCTGGCTATTTGAATTATTCCTTATAAGATTCTTTTATGCTAATTATTCACTTTTTTTTTTTCTCTTTCATACAGTCAGAGAATACTATGGTTGCAGACAAACATAAAATAGAAAAGGAGCAGAATTCTCAATTAAGAAATCAAATTACTCAACTTTTACAGTTAGAACAGGAACAAAAGCTGCAGGTGCAACAACAAGATTCCACCATTCAAAATCTCCAGGTTGGTACTTCATTAGTATCTACTTTCTGAACTTTGGCACATTTCTCCGTACCTTTTATCTTGAGCATCTGCATAACCGGATATAGATGGTGAAATTGTTTTCAAGCAGCCTTCTCTGAACATGATAGCCATGGCATTCGCCTTTTCCTATTTATAAATTTTATGCAGTCTAAAGTTAAAGACTTAGAATCACTACTAAGCGAAGCCCTTAAGTCTGACATGACAAGATCAAGAGATCCCTTGGAATCTCAGCCCAGAGCAGGTGGAAACACAGTCGATTCTTCTGCAGTTACCAAGAAACTTGAGGAAGAACTGAAAAAACGTGATGCACTGATTGAGGTTCTGCTTTGTCTTCCTGTTGAGCACATTCTTATTAGTGCCTCTTCGATTTTTCGAATTACCCAAATGATATTTGGACTTAAACATTTGTGTGATGAGAGTAATTGCTTTCTGCAGAGGTTGCATGAAGAAAATGAAAAATTGTTTGACAGATTGACAGAAAAGTCAATGGCTGGTTCGACTCAGGTGATTCTTTTCTCTATCCTACATTGAGCATTATTCAGCTGTTGGAAGAAAATCATTCTATCTCTTCTCTTCAATAAATGTTACTAATTGCCATACACATGGAGATTTATCTGCTCCAGCTAGCCGTTTGCTTAAGCTTTTTTATCCATTGTTTTGCATAGGTATCTAGCCCCTCATCAAAAGCTTCACCAACAGTTCAGCCTGCCGATGTTGACAGGTAGTTATTTGATCACTTTGGAACCATTTAATCCAAAATTCTGTCTTCTCTATTTTGTTTACCTCCCCTGCCACCTGATGTGCAATATTTTTCTTCAGGAAAAATAATGTGGGGGCTTTACCATCTTCAGCGGATAAGAATGAGGGCGCAATTACAGTAGTAAAATCCAGCTCTGAAATAGTGAAAACCACTCCGGCTGGAGAATACTTGACAGCTGCACTGAATGATTTTGATCCCGAACAGTATGAAGGTCTTGCAGCCATTGCTGATGGCGCAAACAAGCTTCTCATGCTGGTAATACTACTGGGTTTATAGTTTGATGTTGAGTACCCTTTTAGATTTCAGGGATGTAAATAACATAATTTATTCTACTACAACTTGAAGATGAAAAAACTACAGTAAATTCTGTTTGTCACTATACATGTATGGCTGTTTGAGATAGGTCTTCAAATATTTGTAGGTTTATATGTTACGAACCTTTTTTGGTGTTATTGTTTACTTGCAGGTTTTGGCAGCTGTCATAAAGGCTGGTGCTTCCAGAGAGCATGAAATCCTTGCTGAGATCAGAGATGCTGTCTTTTCATTTATCCGGAAAATGGAGCCAAGAAGAGTAATGGATACAATGCTTGTTTCTCGAGTCAGGATATTGTACATAAGGTCCTTACTTGCAAGATCACCTGAGCTTCAGTCGATCAAGGTGAGCATAACTAAATTTTGTCAGTTAATTTGTCTTTTAGCTTTTGTCTCTCGTGTGCGTGACTAAGTCCCTTCTCCCGGCAAGATTAAGCTCATGTTACCCATTTCTTTTAGGTTTCTCCTGTTGAACGCTTTTTGGAGAAGCCTTATACTGGTCGAACTAGAAGCTCCAGCGGGAGTAGCAGCCCCGGTAGATCGCCAGTTCGCTATTATGACGAGCAGATTCTTGGCTTTAAAATAAATTTAAAGCCAGAAAAGAAAAGTAAGTTGGTCTCCGTAGTTTCAAGAATCCGTGGACATGACCAGGTAAGATATCTATTATGATTCCAAGAGATGCTTGATTTTATCCTAATAACTGAGAATCCAAAATACAAGCATACATGTTTCTCTTGTTTGTAAATTATTATAGGATACTGGGAGGCAGCAAGTGACTGGAGGAAAGCTGAGGGAGATACAAGACGAAGCTAAAAGTTTTGCCATTGGAAACAAACCCTTAGCTGCTTTATTTGTTCACACTCCAGCTGGTGAACTGCAAAGACAGATTAGGTCATGGCTTGCAGAAAGTTTCGAGTTTCTTTCTGTTACAGCAGATGATGTTTCGGGAGGAACCACTGGCCAATTAGAGCTTCTTTCCACAGCAATTATGGATGGCTGGATGGCTGGAGTAGGAGCTGCGGTGCCACCTCACACAGACGCTTTGGGACAGCTATTATCTGAGTATGCAAAACGAGTCTACACTTCTCAAATGCAGCATCTAAAGGTATATACGCCATGTAAAAGGTGAAAATGATATTATTTTTTTTAGGGTAAATGCCAGAATGATTTCAGCAGTAACTGATTTGAAATAACAAATCTGTTGAAGTAGGCGCTTATGTTGAGATCTAGGTCTTATTCGAACTGAAGAACTTGTTTGCCATGTGAAGTCTAATATGAGGATGGTTTATTAGGATATTGCTGGTACTTTGGCTTCGGAAGAGGCAGAAGATGCTGGTCAAGTAGCGAAGCTTCGATCAGCTCTCGAGTCTGTTGACCACAAAAGAAGAAAGGTAACCCCCAAAAATAGAAACTTATGCTGTCATATCGTTATCCTCATTCTCATTATCACTGAAGAGTTTTTCTCGTGCCTTAATTTCCATATTCTCCTTTGCAACAGATTTTGCAACAAATGAAAAGTGATGCAGCTTTGTTTACCTTGGAAGAAGGCAGTTCTCCAGTTCAAAATCCTTCTACCGCAGCCGAAGACTCGAGATTAGCTTCTCTCATATCTCTAGATGCCATACTGAAGCAAGTCAAGGTATTAATAACTCTTTATCATACGAAACCATCCCGAGTCTTGCTTGGTTATTGATTAACCACGAGAAGAAAAATGGTTGATAAAAACTGTTTGCTTCCTGTAGGAAATAACAAGACAAGCCTCTGTCCACGTTTTGAGTAAAAGCAAGAAGAAAGCATTGCTTGAGTCTCTTGAAGAACTTAATGAACGAATGCCTTCTCTTCTTGATGTTGATCATCCATGTGCACAAAGAGAAATTGCTACGGCTCACCAGTTAGTCGAGGTAAGTGATGAATAAGAACCGAGGATCCAAAAATCTTGAGAGATTCGATATTTAAGTTTTATTTATTGGACGGCAGACAATCCCAGAACAAGAGTACAATCTTCAAGACGAAAAGAGACCCTCATTAGATTCCATATCATCAACTGAAACCGACGTGTCTCAATGGAACGTTCTGCAATTCAACACAGGAGGCTCTTCAGCTCCATTCATCATAAAATGCGGAGCTAACTCCAACTCGGAGCTCGTGATCAAAGCGGATGCCCGAATTCAAGAACCTAAAGGAGGCGAAATCGTGAGAGTTGTGCCAAGACCTTCGGTTCTAGAGAACATGAGCTTAGAGGAAATGAAACAAGTGTTTGGTCAATTGCCTGAAGCTCTAAGTTCACTGGCCTTAGCAAGAACAGCTGATGGCACACGAGCTCGGTACTCTAGACTCTACAGAACTCTAGCCATGAAGGTTCCCTCTCTTAGGGACCTCGTTGGAGAGCTTGAGAAAGGGGGAGTCTTAAAAGATACCAAAACATGAAACAAAAAAAAAAATGGTTTCACTTGTGTAAGTATTTTTTTTTTTTACTGTGAGGCTTTGTACTTTGGATTTCTCTGTACTTGTGTGTACTCTGTATTTTGCTGCCATAAATGGTAGTATTGTCTGTGATAGATGCATACAATACTCTTATTTTTCTTTTTCTTTCTATTTAGTCAGTTTCAGCTAAAAGAAAGCTTTCACCTCTGATGTGAGAAAACCACGTGACCGCTGACTCTTCTGGAGGATTATGCTTCTTCTTCGTCTCCTCATTATGTTGACCAGATTGTTCTCTTCACAACATTTTTTCCCCCCTATTTCTAACATTTAAAATTATGGAAAACAAGCTAGAAAGGTATTAGATTAGATATACAAAATATATTTCATGTGCATTCATGTCAATATTATATATAACTCAAATTTGAATAATGAAGCATTTTTCTTGTATTTTCTTAAAATGATTAATCTACACAAACACATGTAAAACTACCCAAAAAGAAAAAATGTGATCAAATTACATTGGTTCGAGTAACAAGAATGATACATATATGTTAATATTCGGTTTAATTTCTTATAAACTAAAAAAAGTATTAAAACAAAAATCCTTTACTCGCAGCTCGATTAGACTGGATTCAAAAAATAAATAAAAAAGATATCTAAAAAGTGTACATTTTCCAAGTCAAAAAAACATTAGAGGCGATGAATCAATGATGATCCCGGTTCCAAACCGGTTCAGGTTCAACACCACCAAACAAGTAATCTGATAAATTCTCAATACCTGATGAGTCTTTTGTGCTACATGAGCTTGTTGTCTCCGTTGAGCTAAACAGTGATGATAAACTTCCACTCGACGAATCCACTCGTGGCAACAAACTGCTACTACTGTCTCTCTCTTTCTTCTTCTTCTTGTTGTTGTCGTGTCTTGACGGAATTGCAGCCAAATTTCTTCTTTCCTTTGTTTTCCGACCACCGTTCTTGCTCACCGCTCTCGGAGAATCTCTGATGATAGAAGAGGATTTTCTCAGATATTAATAAAACAACCAAGATTTGTTTTTTTGGTAGGTCCACTCACCTTGTATAGAGAAGCATGTATGCTCCCTCTAGTAACACAGTCTCTAATTCAACCGGGAAAACCTGCGATTCGAATTCAATATCAAGAATCTCGTGTAAAAAGGAAAACTTCATCATTGTGGTCTAATTATAATAATGTTATTGAGACCTACATTGCTGTCATCAATCTTGAACCAATCTCCATGAAGGGTTTTTATGTAGCAAACATAATGACCTGAAAATGAAGTGCTCATAGCATCTAAATGGACCACCACTGCGTAGAGACTATACATGGGATGATCCCCCTGATTTGGGTTGCTCATATACGGGCTAATATCGAGAAGCTCCGGAAAACGGATGGGTTTACTCAGCTTCCCAAAGTTATCAGACTACATGAAGAACAAATAAATCTTCTGAATAAACCAACAATAGTAGACATCATCAAACTTAAATAGGATGCAGAAACTCACCTGAAAACGTTTCAACACGACAGTAAGAATGTTGGGTCCTTCCAGTATCATCAGTTTCTTTTTGGCTTTCTGGTAAGATTTACATCTGTGGTTGTAAAAGCAAAAGCAAAAAACAAAGGTGAAACTTGGAATCAGTAATTTTAAGTATATATTTGGTTTCCAAAAAGCAAATTCAACTACCTGCCACAGAAGTACCGGTTCTCTCCATCGAGGATTTCGTAGGCTGTAAATTGAGCAAGTGCTTCTTCGAGGCTTCCTATATCTCCATCAATCTCAACAGTTAGATCCATCATCAGCTCCGATCGCTCAGATTTGTGGAGGCATTTCATGCATTTAATCTGCATATTATTCACCATAAAATCTCAATATTTGGGATTACTTGACTGCCATAAAGCAACAAACAAAGCTCTAGATGATACAATTGCTAATAATATAACCTTGGAGTGAAGATATCCACCAAACGTATGGCCTACTAATGTAGTTTCTTCTGCAAATGGACCAGCTGCATCAGCCTCTTTGAGAAAAACAGATTGCATTGTATCAACAGCACACCTGACATTCTTATGAAAAGAACAAGGTAATTCATCTTTGCGAAAATATTGAATAAAGAAAAACGATGAAAGCTACTAAAAGCATAGCCCATATGATTCACCTTAAAAATTCGTGGGCGTCTTCTTCCTTTCCAGGGCCAAGATGCTTCCCAATCTTTTGTAATCTTGATAAGATCTTGATAGGTGTTAGAGGAGATTCTCCTCCTCTTGACTTTAAAATTAAGAATTCAAACTCGCAAACAAAACACCAACTCTTCTTTCGACCTGAAAATCCAACTACCAAGATAAGATTCCACATAGATTACACAATAAGAGCAGTAAAAATGATTTTGACGTGCAAACTTACATGCTTTAGAATGCAATCCCCTAATTAGGTAAGACATAAGTGGCCGAGTGAATGCCAAGCACTGAAGAACAGCATTTGCATAACAACTACAAAAGTAATAAGATAAGTGATAAGAACAATATACTTGGGACAGATTTAATTACATTATAATCAGTATGTACCTGTTCCCCAAGTTCACAAGGCCAAATGGCTGTAATTCTACTCTATCACGATAAAGTTTCACAAACATCTCATAAGAGAAGCTCATCTGCACAAAAAAACAGCAACATCAATATATGGGTTAATGGCAGTAGATATAATCATGGTACAAAAATTTTACAATTGCAATCATATTTTCTAGTAACCTCATCGATAGAACTAGAAGGTTGAGATAGTTTTGACGACTTTGGGGGTCTAAAACGCTGAACAACTTTCTGCACAGATGTTTTCAATCCACTACTTGAAGCTTGTGACACTTTCGGGTTACTATTAGCTTTTGAAGGTAAGAGAGTAGTAGAAGACGACATTGCAGCAGAAGCACTAGATGGTTCAGCTGTATTTCTTCTATGTCCAAGTGCATTCGTTTCTCCTTCATACTCAACAGACAAAAGTTGATCCGGAATTGACATTTCAGCCGAATCACCTGACCTAGGTGAATTTTGATTGCCAATTTTTTGCGGCTTTGAATCAGTAAGTACATCAGTCTTGCCTTTGGAATGCTTTCTCGCCGATTCACCCTTCTCTGTGCGATTATGTGATTTCTTTCTACTTAGTGGTCTTGTCTCATAGAAATTATCCTCTTTGTTTAAGGAAGTAGTGAAATCCACAGCTTCAGATCTGGCTTGTACCTTTTGAATACTAGGCCTACTTGTAGAGATATCAAAGGCAACATCAACAGAGACGCCATCATTATTCATCCAGTCGTTGGTGTCACTTAGAGGTATGTTTGGCGATGATTCAAAGCCAGCCCCAGGAGATGGCAATTCAATAGTTGATCCTTGTACATCTGCAGAGAGTTTCAAGTCAACAAAATGTGAATCTTTTAGAATAAAAATGGTTAAGCTCAAGTATCTAAAAGTTATATTACCATCAGACTCGTCCTTTTGTCCATCGTAATCAGGAAGAGAAGGCGACCGACATTCATCCTTGTGACCTCGTCGCCAATGAAGAATTTGACACTTGCTAGAACTAGAGAGACCAAAAAAAAAAGAAGAAGAATTTCTTAGGGAAACAGAAGCAATAAAACCAATGGTTGGGTTGCATTGAGGGAAAACGAACCAGTAACGGACGGATTTGCACTGAGCGTAGCGAGTAGTGGTAGGGTAGAGACAAAGAGCGCAACGATGAACATCCGAAACCGAGGAGGCGTAATCCAGAGTGGCTCGAACCTCCTCCGCCACATAAGATTCTTCGGTGGCTAGAGCGATGAGCCGAAAAACCTCCTCTCTCCTGACGGAGGCAGATCGCCATTGACGGCGAATTAGAAGGAAGAGTAACATCATAAATCCAATCAAGAGAAAATGAAACATGTTTCTTCACCCGGAGGAGAGAAACCCTAAGAGGCTGATCAACATTGCCTAGAAAGAGAAATGATGAAGAGGAGGCGGGTGTAGACGGCGACGGTGATGGTGTGAGTAAGAGTAAATATGGAATCGAAGACGGCGGAGAAGATGGCGGCGATTAGAGAAGCGACGGCGAGTAAAGGATTTGGGCATCTGGAGAGATTAAAGCTAGAGAGAGAGAGAGAAAGAGGAGGAAGAATGAGATGAGAGATGGTCTGACTGACTCTGTAGTGTAGAGAGAGAAAGTGAAAGAGGAAGGAGGGAATAAACGTGCACTTGTTTTTTTTTTTGTCGTTTTACCAATTCTTCTCTCTTCGCTCTGGTTTTATCGTTTTGGAATTCAAATCTACAAAGGCTAAAGCAAAGTGTAGCAAGAAGTCGCTTTGGCCGAGTGGTTAAGGCGTGTGCCTGCTAAGTACATGGGGTTTCCCCGCGAGAGTTCGAATCTCTCAGGCGACGATCATTTTAACACTTTTTCTAAAGTGGGACCCAACTTTTAATAGACGTTACTGCGCGCGTGTTTTTAACTGCTTAGCTGACTTTGACAGAGTTGACCACAAGTCAACGACCTGCGCCACTTTCTACTCGTCTCAAGGCGATCAAACTGTATAATTGTTGTAACAGCTAAATTTTTTTTTAAACTACATTTGCTTGGTTCAATGTTGTTGTCCAAAATTTCACCATACCAATGAACCAGACAGACTTTGCAGTGAAACAAAAACCGTAAGAACCAGATTCTTCACCGGTTCATATATAATCTCTTCTGCTACTAGTAGTTGTAGCCTCCTTCTCGGTAGTCTGTAGAATCTTTACATAGCATAGACCTGAGTTCCATCATAGATCTCGGTGGCTCCAACTGCTCGGGCTTCAGAGCGTTCCCTAACAGACTTTGCATTTGTGTCGCAAAAATTTCATCCAAGACCTGAAATCATCGGATATTAAGATAAGAAAAACCAGACAACTAACATTTTTTATTTACGCTTCTCAAAAGAGCAACTTACAGATACTGCGATTCTCGGGCCTTTGTGCCAAGTCACGTTATCTTTCCTATCTTCTAAAAGACGAAGCACATCCTGGAAAAGAAAAAGAACAGTGAAGCTAGATGCGGAAGACAAAAAACAACCGGTACTAATGTAATGTAATATTGTCTCTAACCTGTCCCATTCGGTCCCAGATTCCTCTGCAGACCGATACAAATACATCGGGTAAGAAAACACCGTGTAGATGATCAATGGTTTTGTCTAGCACATCTTTCAATGCCATCATTCTGTTTCTAACATCCGGTTCCGCTGTTGTTTCCCTTAAGTCATGGATGATGCTCTTTAGCTTCATGTGATTTTGTATCCTTGTCTGTTAACATAATAAAATCGTCAACAAGGTTTCAACAAAGGGGGCGAGAACAAAAACAAGTTTTAGAGTACATACATTCTCCGCCAGTTTCTCCACGAGAGCTTGCATATAACTTCTGAATTTGGCTCTTAACAATACTGTAACCTCACTTAACCGCTCTCCCAAGACTCTGTTTTCTCCGTCGGGTATAAAAGAATTCCAAGATTTGAACCGGTTCTCTATACTCGGCCGTAAAATGTCAAGCACTCGTTTCATCGAGTTTAGAAGAACTCCAAGCTGAAATTTTCACCAAAATTGTGTCAATGTCTTCTCCTCTTGCTTCCAAGAAAACTTGAACTTTATAATAAGCATCATACCTCTTTTGGAACAGAGTAAGGATTAGGTGTGCCTTTGGTGAATTTCTGGACAATTTTCAGCCCAAAGATCTTACTTTCCTTTAACGGAGATAAAATCTCAGCAAATTGTTTCTCCATCGCTTCAACTATTGCCTTCTCAGCATCTGCTACAACCTTTTTTCCATGGAACAAAAACATTTAGGAAGAAGTAGGAGATAATGAAGCTCAAAGAAACTCTCTAATACTGGTTCATTCTTATTCATGCAATGTCAGGCCATCGTTTCTGAAGTCTACAGAAACTGGAATTGAAATAATGAAAATAAGTTTTTGTTGTTTCACTTACTTTCTCCAAGGATATTGCATATTCTGGCCAACGCCTAATGATAATATCATATTCATCAAGTGTCCCATTGAGTCTCTCATACATCTCATCAACAAAAGGAGAAGTCAATCCCGGAATCTCACCACATGCTTTTACCTGAAAACATACAGAATGTAATTCAATTGCGATGGAAGAAGGGCTTTAGCACGTTCTACATTCTGCAGTAAACGATTAGTACCGTCTCTAGCTTGCAGAGTTCATATAAAACTCGTCTTTTCTCTTCAATCCAGGTTGTGATATATGAATAGAAAAGCTCTTTGGCATTAACACCACCTTTAATAGGACTGCAACATGGCAACACAATATGTAAGTGCCTATTGGTAACAGGAAAGTATAAAAAGAGATAAGACTAAAAGTAGAGATCAGTGAAATTACTTTATGTTCCAGCTAGATATATCTCTCTGAAAGTCAGCAGTTGTAATAACAAGGTCAACAACCGCAGGTGATGGTCCAGGAGGAGGCCATACGAGAAGAAATTCCCGGAGCCTATTGCAGAGATCAACACTATATATTGCCGCTGAAAGATTTGGAAGGTCTATAAAGCTGTTTGAGAGTTGACAGAGAGAATCATTAGAAAGATACACTGAGAAGCAAACAGTATATATCTGAGTTAACATATATGCTGCACATCTTTGACTTGAAAGTCTTAAACTAACCTTGGGAGCACATTGCAGTTATGGATCGCTATATCAGTGGATATTTCATTCTTAAAGCTCAAGATTATAGACTTCATCTTTTGATACGAAGCTGGAAGTGCCATGGGATCAACTGGTGCAGCACCTTCACTACGGTTGTTAAGTAAATCGTTTGTTTCCAATAAATGCCTTCTTGACCTCTTCTTTGAAGCAGCCTGAATGGTTTCAAAGGTGATTGATCACATATACGAATAAGAAAATATGGTTAAGAGACAGATAAAGAGTTTGACTGATACCTGAAAGTATCTGCAAAGTTTCAGCTGTGCCTCAGGGATTAATACATCATTGAGAAGACCATAAAGCTTGACAGCTGATTCTATCGCCGGTGCTGGAGTCCCCGTAGCAGACTCAAAAACATCTTTCATCCCGGAGAAAGACAGTTCATCAAGTGATTTATAATTCTCAAACGCCGAAGCAAGAGTCTGCTGAATTTGTTCGTCAATTTCCCCCAGTAATCGGTTCTGTCAAGAAGGCACCAAAAGTTGAAGTAAGCTACTTGAATAATGAAGATAACTACTTGAAGATCCAAGCTAACCCACCTCTTGATGACTCAATACAGCCTTGTGGTTTCTTTTAATTATAATAGGGAATAGAAAATCATGAATTAGATCAAGACAGTCCTTGGTAGGCGAAGCAACATCCATGACATAAGAAAGATATCTGCAAATTCTCAAGACACTGCTTAATTGCCGCAAAGATAATTTAAGACACTAAAACCATTCTTTGTCATTCATTCTTACCTTAATCTTGTGTATGCATCTGAAATCCCATAATAGGATGCGAATCGAGTTATTATCCAGTGCCATGGGCCTTTAAACACTAAATTTCTTCGCTGAAATCGTTCTGCTTTCATAGCCACCTCTAGGACAAGATCATACGCTGAAGTTTCTGCCACCAACCCACACTTAGTTTTTTCATCTAGACTGCTTGAATAACTTAAATGAAGTTGGATTCTCCCAATAAGTTCATGCTCTGGTTCATGGTATATTGGCCACCATCGCAGCTTCTCGGTCTGCTTCAGCAAAAAAAAAAAAATTAAGATCTTCGGCTTCATTATCTAGTGGACTCGGTGATCTGAAAACATAAGGCTTATGAGAGGGGAGAATCTTACCGGATCATCAGCTATAGCTGCTAGCTGAGCTACAACACGACCAAGAAGTTGCCCCTTAGAATCTCGAACTTCAATGATCAAATCATCACCAAGACTATCCGATAAGCTACAAGAGAAAAGAAAATTAAGCTCTGCCTACAAAGGAGTAGAAAGAAAGGTCCTTAATGATCACGTGAGCAAACAAGGGCACATACAAAATAAAAACCTCGCCAGATCCAGGTTGCGTCTTAATTTGATCCTCTTCAGCAGAGCTCTTTAATCTCAATGAACATGAATATGTTTCTGAAAACGAAAAAGAATCAAATACCAATGACCAGATGAGATGATGAGTACTGTCCAAGTACAATACAATACCTTGTACTGCTTCATAAGTTTGTGGTCCGGTGTGTGATGTAACCATTTCGTTTTTAACGGCCTTTGAGACCTGTTTAAGGTAGCGAGCAGCTGCCTGCAGGTAAGCCAAACTTTGACGTGAAAGTGAACCGTTTAGAGGAACTTGAGGAGTTACATGAACTTTCTTTGCTGCTTTCCATCCAGAAGATAAAGTCAAATTCAGTTCCGCAATATGCTGACGAATAACTTCGAGCTTTTCCTTAGAGACCGTCAGTGATGCAATGTTACAGCCAGGTGGCGGATCTAATCCCATTTTTATCCTTCGAACTGTACAAAACCATACTTTATAAATACAACTGTTGCAAATTCTACAAATGGTCAAAATGCAATGGGAGGAGAAAAAAGAAACGAATGTATAACCTTGAAGTCTAATTTTTCCAATAGTTTTCTTAGATTTTGGAGCTGATGTCTCGGTAACCAACTCAGAAGGTCCCTTTCCCAGTAACTCTTCTTCCGATTGAAGGAAAAATTTCTCCAAACTAAATGCATTTCGAATTATAGTGCATTCGTTGTTCAGGAAGTAAGAAGCCTCGCTGACACTATCCATTGACCATGAATGAAGACATAACCGCACACAGGCTTCATAGGCAATCATCGCAGACCATGGACCTTGCTCACTGCATTTAAACAAAAAAATGTGGGAAAGATTAATTACAGAGGAAAAAAAAAATCAAGTGAACAACATATAACTCAGCTATGTCACTCAACCTTGCGTGAAAGGTTGGGAAACGGGGAGGCAATGAACTCATTGAAGTGCTAGTCCCGTTCTGGGTCCGTCCTGAAGTTCCAGCCTCAGCATTTCTTCTTGTTTCACATTCATTACGCGAAGATATATTGTTCCTCACACCACAAGCTTCTGCTTCCTGTAAATGTTATAACCAAATCAGAACAGGACTACGTTACAAAAGAACATAATCATGAACTTTGTGAAAGGGGGGGAAAAAGAAAAAATACATATGAAACTTCGGTGCTTGTAGCGGAGTCTGATAACTCATCTCCAACAAAGGCCTTTGCCCCATTACGCCCAAGTCCATTTTGAGCTGCCATTGCATATACGTGAGGCAAGCCAACATGAATTTTATAATCTTGAGGAGATCGTTGAGGTGAGTGGTGCCTCTCGTATGTCTCTTCATCTGAATTAGAAGCAATGTCCATGTCTGAACTTGAGCCACCATTGTTATTACCTCTCGCGGGTTTCGTAGGAGCACTCCTCGGTCCAAAACCATGAACCGCTTTCCCAGCATTGCCATTGGCATCCAATTTCCGTTTACCAATTGTCCACCTCGAACCAATATCCTATTAACATCTTAAAACGAGTAATAGTTATATGGTGAATCAATAAACACTAGAGGTTGAATAGAGAAACAGATTGAAAACATTTTGATCATACCTCTCCTAAGCTTCTTAAGCCAGCTTCCCTGAACATTGTTCCCTACCTCCAATCGCTAACCTAAAATTCAGAAATTCCACAGAGATTATGAACAAGGAAATTGACCAGAAACAAACAAAATGAAGATAACTCCATTCACATCCAACTATCAAATCTCGATTAACGCAGCTGAAATCCCTTAAGCACACAGCAACTGAAATCTACTTGGACGAATCGACTTATACCTGAAACAAAATCAAACGAATCGAAGGCTACAAAAGCAAAATTCTAGTGAAACGGCCAAAGAGAATGTAGAAAGAAAAGAAAAAAGAAGATCAGAATCACTTTTTTATCTCTTTCACGAAATTCACATGAAAGGAACCGAAATCGTGAACGGAAACTCGCGAAATTGAGAATCGATCTACTAATCTAAACGAAATAAGTAAATGCATTAACTTACTTATCACTGCCCAAACAAAAAAAAAGCCTCTGGAAATTTTCTCAGTGAGAGAAAACAAGTGTGAAACCGAAACTTTCAGTAGAACAAACTGGTAATTTTCTTTTCTTTTTCTTATTTCCTTCAAACTGATAGAAATATTCCGACTAAGGAAGGAAGATATCAGCAGTGACAGTCATCGAGTCAAATTCACCAAGAAGCAAAACGAAAATGGTGGATTTTAGAAAAAAGGAAGATCGATGAAGATCGTATATCCCCTTCTTCTTTTTTTTTTCTTTTTTAATCTCCGAATTTAGTAAAACTTGCGCCATCTAGGAAAAAAGTTTATATACATCATTATACGGTGAGGGGATTTGATGGATGGAGACGTCAATTAACGGTGACGGAGACTTTAAGACGCTACCATCAACTCTGACGTGGCAACTGGAGACGCGCACTTTTCCATAACGGCGACGTTACGCGCGCGTGTCTCTAAGACTCAAAGCACTATATTTATTTTGCTCACTGTCCTATATTTTAAAGTTTGAGAATTTTGGTCTTTGTTATAAATCAGAAGAAATGCGAAATATTACGGGTAAAAGAAAATTTAAGTATCTAATTTATTACGTTCTCTAATAATTTTTTTTTAAACAACTTGCAATTATTAAAAAGACGAGTAATCGATTTCTTTAGATTTCGTTCTAATGATAACCAACTCTGTATTTTTGTTCCTGCCTAACAAGTGTCCTGCGGGATCTCAATTATTCCATTTGACTATTAAATTTATTGAGCATCAATCTCATCAATTCTCATTTATTGATGGAGACACAGTGAATCAAGTAAAAACCACAAAAAAGAATACATTTAATTTGATCCTTCGTTTAAAGTTTAATGTATTGGAAAATGGAACCTAACTAAATTTATCTTTATTCATAATACATAAAAATAAAAATAAAATAATCTAGAAAATAAATATATTATTGACAAAAAAAATAATAATCTCAGGCGAAAGAATTTTAGACAACTTTTTTCTTGTCTTCATATGTCTTTTCTCCGACCGCGTTAGTTGTGTCCAGGTCACGCCGAAAACGCATATGCTTAGCCAGCAAGGTACTATTAGCCTCCAAATCCTTAATGGGCATCAATAAGCCCATATATAAGCCTAATCAAAGGCCCATATTCTAACTTTGACTTTAAACAGTGTCAACTGGTTGGAAGCTGACGCACTAAATTATCATCGTCCATTCACTCGCTCTTATCGAAAAACCAAAACCTAGCCACATTCCCACGCGCCAAACATCCTCCACGTGGGTTCACGCTCTGAAAGTTTTATTTCAAGCAACGACGCCGTTTTAATCGGGATTGTTACTCACGCGCGAGTGGAGAGAATTTCCTTTGACAGCTCATTATGAGTCTATGACTCGGCTTTGAGGTTTTTTTTCCCCTTTTATTCTTGCTTTTCTTTCTCCTCAATTTCTTCTTTTCTTCCAGAAATTTCCACCGATTTCAAATTTCCGTGAAAAAAAGAGAAAAAAAAAAATCGAGATCTCTCTAATGGCGGCGACGTTAAGCAGAGATCAATACGTGTACATGGCGAAGCTTGCTGAGCAAGCGGAGCGTTATGAAGAGATGGTTCAGTTCATGGAGCAGCTCGTAAGCGGAGCTACACCCGCCGGTGAGCTCACAGTGGAGGAGAGGAATCTTCTCTCCGTCGCGTACAAGAACGTGATTGGATCTCTTCGCGCCGCCTGGAGGATCGTGTCTTCGATTGAGCAGAAGGAAGAGAGCAGGAAGAACGAGGAACACGTGTCGCTCGTCAAGGATTACAGATCTAAGGTTGAGACTGAGCTCTCGTCGATCTGCTCTGGAATCCTCAGGCTGCTCGACACGCATCTGATCCCTTCCGCGACTGCTAGCGAGTCAAAGGTTTTTTACCTGAAGATGAAGGGAGATTACCATCGCTACCTGGCGGAGTTTAAATCTGGAGATGAGAGGAAAACAGCTGCGGAAGATACGATGGTCGCGTACAAGGCTGCCCAGGTAGATTTGATTCCAATTTTCCCTTAAATCGGCTTTCTGTTTTCGTTTTATGGATACTTCGAAATCGATCGAGTTTTGGTTGCTACTCTAGCAAAGACCCTATCTCCGAGATTACTTCCATTTGCAAATCTGTAATCAGCTGTCTCGTAATAAGTAATTTGACCTCGAATCGAGCTATATTTATACTAATCGATTCTTTAGAAGTAGTCCCAACTTTTACAATTTCATCTTAAAATGCTTCCGTAATCTGTCTTTCTTTTAAAAAAACGCAGCTATACTGAGAAGTATGATTACTCCGTAGAGATCGTTCTTACAATATATTTATGTCTTATCATTTATAAGTTTTGGTTTTGAAATGCAAACGATCCCTCATACTAATGTTCTCTCTTTCTTTCTTTCTATGTAATGTCTTTGAAGGACGTTGCAGCTGCTGATCTAGCTCCTACACATCCGATCAGGCTGGGTCTGGCCCTCAACTTCTCGGTGTTTTACTACGAGATTCTCAACTCTTCGGAGAAAGCCTGTAGCATGGCCAAACAGGTATTCTTTCTAAACTGCTTCTATGTGTCAAATAGAAGTATTCGCAGTTTCTCTTTATCTGATTCGTACATAAATCATCGTCTTAGTTTGTGTTGTGACGAGAATTTTCTCTGTTTCTTGCTTGATGATGTTTTGAGTGACAAATTGACTACTCCTATCGTCCCCATCTTTCATTCATTAGGTTGGATTGATTTGAATGAATCTTGAAAATTTACTAGAGGTAGAGAAGTTAATTAAAAAAGTAACTTTTTCTTCTTTCTGAAGGGACCCACTTCTTTTAATAAACAGAGATTCTAAAGAAAAAGACATCCTGCAGAAGTCCTCTTCTTTATAACTTTTTTGACCTATTGCCTCACATTAACCCAATTATTCCTTTTGTCAGTAGAATCGCTTAGGATAAAATTGAGTAATGCGAGAGATTTTTTATCATTGGGCTTTTGGTGCATGTTGAATCATGCATCACATCTACAAGATTTAGTAGGAGGACTTGAGGGATATCTGATCATTTCATTTCTAATTTCTGCTTGTTGGATTCATCTCTAGGCTTTTGAAGAAGCCATTGCTGAGCTGGACACATTAGGAGAGGAGTCATACAAAGACAGTACTCTCATCATGCAGTTGCTAAGGGACAATCTAACCCTTTGGACCTCTGATATGCAGGTTGGTCCAATTCTCTACTCTTCTTCTTATTCAATCACATCATTAGAAAATCGCATAGGTTTGAGATCATAGATACTCTATAAGAACATTCGAATAACGACACCCAGAAAACTCAATGATTGACTGATTTTATCCAGGAGCAGATGGATGAGGCCTGAAGGTCTTATGGAAGAAAAGACGGTTATGTAATGTTCCTGCAACCGTAACCAACCGATCAAACCCCCCCTTTGCTCTAAAACTTGTCGAAAAAAAAAATGTTTTTTTTTATGACAGATTATGTGCACAGCTTTGGTGTTATCTGCTGCTCTGTTTCAACTCTGTTTTTTCTTTTTTTTTTTAATTTATCCTCGCCTTTGCGTTTTTCTTCTCAAGCTTTATATTTCAAGCAACATTCAGTGTCTTGGAGACTTGGACCGTGAACTCCCTAGGCTATCATGAAACGCTGCGTTTAGGTTTTAGTTGAGAGTGGGAAAATCCAATTTGGTTTCCAGTTCGGTGTTTTCTTGTTTTCGGTTTATCGATTTTATTAAAAACTGAAACCTAAATAAAGCAATTTGTAATTTGGGTTTGATTTTGGTTCAGTTAATGAAATTTCGGTATGGATTCTGTTTGGGTTTAGACAAAGAATAATCTAAAGATATAAATCATATAATCATTACAATCATTTCTTTTTCTACAACCAATAAATTTCATTTAATTCAGATCGGTTTGGGTTAGGTACACTATATCCGGGATCTGTTTCTCAATTTAATGATACCAATTGGTATATAAGTAAATTTTGGTTTAATTTGAGTTTAGCCATTTCGGTTTGGTTTGGTTTGTCTCTTCGTTTACGGTATTTTACCGATTCCTAGTTTCACTTGTCAAAAAGTTTCTCTCTGTTAGAGTGTGCATTCTTCTCCGAGCCGAACCTTTTACATTACAAGTCCCATAAAAAGGGCATTTAAGTCAAATTTGAACCATTGAGGCCATCGTGATTCGGCACACTCTTCGTTCAAGTTGACCATAGGCGTGCATAAAACATACAATTATTTATTCACTATAAAGAAAGTTACATAGAGAGAGAGAGACAGAATTTAAAAGTTAGAATCTCAGAACACACAAAGATAAGCCAAACACATCAAAAGCGTACTTGGACCACTTTTGTCTGGCATTTGCATGCATGAGAAAAAAAAATGATAAAGAGCAAGTCTTTTTGGTCTAATTCGAAATGCATCCTCTTGTTTTTCTCTTTAGTTAAAACGTTTGTTTCTTCCTACCAATCTTTTCAGAAAAGATAAAGACTCTAAAATACACCAATGTTTATTAGCTCACATATGATTTCAATTCACGTTGTTACTGCTACCAACAAAAGAAAAGAAAAAACACTTTGGTTAAATGATATGTGAAAAAACACCTTGGTAAAAAGAAATGAATATCATTTTTTTTTTTTTGAGAACTAATGAATATCATTTTACCAAACTAAATCCTCAACATGCTTGCGGTCGTAGTTGTAGATTGTTTTCTTGTAAACATTTCTTTACAACTTCTAAAACATTTCAATCTAAATTTTATGAAATTAAAACTCTAACTAATAACAACAAACGAGAAAAGTATGAAAAATTAAAAGAATAATAGAAATAATGTAGGATGAAATGTGATTCTTGAAAGTAAATTTTTGGTTACGTTTTTTTTNTTGAAAGTAAATTTTTGGTTTCGTTTTTTTTTTTTTTTTTTTTTATAAATCTATGGAATTTGTGTAGTTTATTTCATACAAAATATATATTTTTTTAGAAATGTCGTAAAATACCACAAATCCTAGGTTTGTGAAGGATTTCTATAACATCAGGATGAATTCCTAAATCATTTAGTATATCTTAAATATAAACTCGTGGCATTTTTCAAATTTTAAGATTTTGGTGATAATTTTGAAAAATAATAATCGAAATGTGATATTTTGAAAATTTTATGTGAATGATAACAAACAATTTTTTTCATTCCATATAAATAAAATGAAATAGTAGTTGAAATCTACGGTTCCATAACCATTTGAAATAGTTTCAAGCAAAGGGAAATTTCTTGTGTAGTAATTTTTATGAATCAATTCGTCCTGTAGCGTTTTTTTTTTTTTTGTGGTAGAAAAATACCTATCACTTCAAAAAAATATACTAATGTAGAATCTTTGGAGGTGTTAGAGCACTAGTCCTGGTTCGAAAACTTGACCTCCACACGTGGACGAAGACAAATATTAACTATAAACAAAGACCTTATAGTTAAATCTTATATGTTGGGTAAAACAGAAGACAGTATCTTTGGGTGAAATAAAACCACGGTAAAGAAAGACCATTTGCATAAAAACAAAGACTATATTTTAAACTCAAGTTAGTATATGACATAGTTCTCATACAGTATGCTTATTGTAACTAAAAGTGACCCTATTGTCAAAAACAATGGTCAAAGATAAACCAGAACAGATGATTCAAACATCATTATTGATGGATTTTGAGTCAAAAACAAACATTTAAACCATCTTTTGTTTATGGCATATTATTTTGAATTTACATTAGTTTGTTTGGATCATTTTTTGTTCAATTTGATTGAATTTAGAAAACAAAATCTCATGGTTCGACGAATATTTTCGCCAAAAAAAGAACCATATCATAATATCAAATTGGTATACTTTGGCAATCTTGTGCATACAAAATACCACAAGATACTAATCAGATTATATCAATATTCATTAAAAAAAAAATCTAAAAAATGTTTCCAAAAAAAAATAAATGGATTGATATTGTCTTGTTTTTAGTCAAATTACATTTATTTAGTTAATGAAGAATAAACTCATGAAGTACATAAATAATAAGTCAAAACATATAATGTGATCACATTTTCAACATTGGCTATTTTGGCATTTCTTTTAATATTCAAAAGATGTAGATGTTTTACCGCATATAAAATATCCAAATTCAAATTTCGGAAAATACAAAGCGTATATACCGTTTTCGGAAAAACCAACTTAACTTCATTTCGTATCCGAAATTTGAGGTAAGAAATGAAGCTATTTAGTTTTTCCGAAATTTGAATTTGGGTATTGGGAAAAACCAACTTAACTTCATTTCGTATCCAAAACTAAAATACGACAAATAAAACCAACTAACTTCATTTCTTACCTCAAATTCCAAACACATTTCCATAAATTTTCCAATGAGGAAACATTTGTTACCAAGATAGTCAATTCTCTTTCTAAAGTTTTCAAATTTCTACTCTTTCATCATCTTCCCCAATTATCTTATCCCACATTACCCACTTACCCTAAAAACCACATTTCACTTCCTCAATAAAAAAAAAAACTCCTCCCTTCAATTTTACCCTCAACCCCCAAAACAAAAACCCCTTCCACGAGGGCAAAAAGAAAAATCAAAGACCCAATCTTTCTTTCACTTCCCAATCTCTAGATGAAAATCCTTCTCCAAATTTCCTAAGGATACATTTATTTTAGATCGAAAACAAAACAAACAAACAAAAATCTTTTGAACACTCTGTTATAATGGCACAAAATCTAGAACTAAGCCTTTTGTGTACAGAGACCAACGTTGATGACGAAGAGAACGGCATAATTGTTGACAAAATTCCGATTGTTGTTCGTGAAATTTCGATTCCTCAGATGGGTTTTCCATCGGAGAGCGAAGAGATTATCAGAGAGATGATGGAGAAGGAGTCGCAGCATTTGCCAAGAGATGATTACATCAAGAGACTCGGAAGTGGAGATTTGGATTTGAATGTCAGAAGAAGGGAAGCCCTTAATTGGATTTGGAAGGTCTGATTTTCTTTTTTTCAAATTAAATTGGCATGTTGATGGGTTTTAAATCATCTCTATGAGCTCAAATTCTGAAAATCACATTCCTTTTGATGAATGATCTCGACATAAAGAGGTGTGTTGGTATGTATATTAGATCAGAGGCTTATGCAGAACAAAGAGGGAACTTTTGCCTTAAATCTGTGAATCTGATGCTCAATTGACATAAGATTCACTTCAATTTCAGAGTTATAGATCTCTGAAAGCTAGAGAAAGTGGAAAATATCTAAATTTTTTATGTTTCTCTTGTTCTAATTACTACAGGCTTGTGAAGCACACCAGTTTGGACCATTGTGTATTTGCTTATCAGTGAATTACTTGGATCGATTCTTATCGGTTCATGATTTGCCCGTAAGTTCACATCTAATCTATCTCAAAGATGAAATTGCTTTTTAGCTCTTCTTTGGTAGCGTCTTGATTTAAATTCGTCTTGCAGAGTGGCAAAGCTTGGACATTGCAGTTGTTGGCTGTGGCTTGTTTATCCTTGGCGGCCAAAATTGAAGAAACTGAAGTCCCAATGTTAATAGATCTTCAGGTACTATTAATCTCTCTTCGCAAAATCCCTAAGTCGTCGAGATGTTTTCAGTCCGATGAATAGATTGCGGTCTTGGTCACATTTTGGAACAGGTTGGAGATCCTCAGTTTGTGTTTGAGGCTAAATCAGTCCAAAGAATGGAACTTTTGGTGTTGAACAGATTGAAATGGAGATTGAGAGCGATAACTCCTTGCTCATACATAAGATACTTCCTGAGAAAGATGAGTAAATGTGATCAAGAACCATCCAACACATTGATATCCAGATCACTCCAAGTGATAGCCAGCACAACCAAAGGTGAAAAAGTTATCTTTTTATGTTTTATTTTCTTGACCACTTTTGTTTTTGTGCTTTATTGTGTTTCTATAACTTTTGCTTTTTATGATTTTGGGTGAAAATTTGGACGATAATGGTGGTTGTGTGAGTGAGCAGGTATTGACTTTTTGGAGTTTAGACCTTCTGAAGTTGCTGCTGCAGTGGCACTTTCTGTTTCTGGAGAATTGCACACAGTTCACTTTGACAACTCTTCCTTCTCTCCTCTTTTCTCACTACTTGAAAAGGTATATGAAACTTCACCAAAAAATCTCAAACTCGTAAATCTGTTTTTTTTTTTTAATATCAATATAAAGCAGCAAATGGGTGTTCAATTTCAAGGAAATGCCAGTTGTGGAGAAGATTGAAATCATTAAATATGACACATTTTTATATGTGTGTGTGCACACTAACTAATTTTTAAAAAGTTATAAAAAAATTATATATATAGAAGAGAAACTAGTTTATGGGTCTGAATCCTTTGACTTCCAAAACTAGTGGAGCGTATAGACCAAAGACCACTTTAAAGTATATTATTCTATAGCTGTGTGTCTTGTGACTCTTTCTCTCTCTCACACACACACTCACTGCACACTCTAGTCACATCTATAACCAAATCTTGCCCCCACAAATCATGTTGTGGTATGGTTGATTCTGATTTGATCTAAAAATCAGAGTGGCTTCCATTTAGATCTTCTTTACCTACACCGAAAAAAGCTGATGAGATCTTTGTGTGTGTGGTTTGTGTCCAAGAGACAAAACAAAGTGTCAAGCTTTTAAACTTTTATTGGTTAAACTCTGTTGCAGGAGAGAGTGAAGAAGATTGGGGAAATGATAGAGAGTGATGGCTCAGGCTTATGTTCACAAACACCCAACGGGGTTTTAGAAGTATCAGCATGTTGTTTCAGCTTTAAGACTCATCATTCTTCATCTTCTCATACACATCTTTCTTAAATTTCTCTGTTTTTTTTTTAATAATTATTATTATTATTCTGAGGAGAGGTTGAAAAAGAAAAATAATCATAGCAAAATTTTAAAATAAAAGAACAAGTATTTCAATTCCAATATTTGTTTTATTCATAGTTTTGGTTATACTAAAAAAAGAATGGAGGATGATATTAAGATTTTTTTGCTGGTAGGAAATAGCAAAACAAAAACAAAAAAACAGAGAATGTTTTGGTTTTTTGGGTTCCCGCCAAATAAATATAGCGGGAAAAAAACCATATCGGTTGCGTTGACTTGCCGTTGCGAAACCCCTATCAAACGGTGTCGTTTAAGGAAATAAACGCGCGCATGGCACTAATGGGCTTATAATTGGGCCCACTAACAGAAGTCTTTGACTGAGACGTAAGAGACACCAAAATATTTATGAATAATAGTGTCTAAGTAACTTATTTATGGAGCTTTTGTGCTTTCTACCTTTATCAACAAAAGTCCAAAACCTAAAATATTTATGAATAATAGTATTTCATGAAAAACAATAAAAGTTATAAAATGATTGGAGTTCAGGTCCACTAAACCTCTAGGTTCTGCAACTATGAGTAATGGGCCAGTACTATATTTAATTAAAAAGTTCATTTAGGCCTACAAATGTCGTTGGGCATACCAGCGATTTTGACGATCATCAAATAAAACAATTGTGTTTGGAGAAAAACATATATTCGAAGATGGTCCAATCTTTCCAAGCTTAACTGTGAGAATGTATTTTATTTTCCATCAAGTATGAAATAGATTTACTAGAACTTTAAGTGCGTAATGATAAGACATAGCAAGAAAGTACATTTTAAACAAAACAAAAAAATTTAAGAGTGAATTACGAAGATATGTATACGTTAATTAATATGCGAACAAGTACTAGTTTGTATGAATATTTTTTAAAAATATATAATTACGATAACAATTCCCAAAATTGCCATTTTAAGCTATATTGTTCGTTGACCAAAAAAAAAAAAAAAGTTATATTGTTCTTTACATCTCAATAATATAAAGAAACTAATAATGTTAGTTCTGATAACCATCGTCTAGCTTTGTGCATATTCTATAAATTTTGTGTAGCTTCGGTCCTGATCTTTCACAAAAAAAGTTGTTGCTGTTTAAAGGGACGATTTTGGGATCCGCATGAACGTATATGTACGTACACATTCAGAATTCGTACTCACACAGTATATATATATATATATATACACGCAAGATATGTGTGTGTGTGAGTGTGTGAAAATTTGAAATGAAGAACTATTTGGACAGTGGACTAAGTGAAGACAACAATACAAAACAAATAAACTTGTATAATTCTCTCATTGGGCTTCCGTCATAATGAGTCGTCATAGTCATTCAACTGTCCAAAACAAAATTTATTATAAATATATTATTTTCCCTTCAAAAAAGTTGCTAAAAGTTATAGCTTCTAAACTTTTTTCAACCTTTAATGCTTTTTCTTTTATACATATAACTAAAGAGAAAATAATTTTCCTTTTGTATAAAGAATATAAATTTTATATTTAAGTTATTACATAAAATCGTACAATCATTTGAACTATGGTTACTATGTCACTAATTAACTACGTTGTTTAAAAAAATCACTGATATATAATTTCTTTTAAAACAGAAAAATGGGAAATTTATTCATTGCACGTGAATCATCATCAGTTTCCCAAATTAGGGCAATATTTTGAAGCTAAAGGGTATGGGAAAATCGTATAATTTAAAGAAAAAAACCCTAACCCTAGCTGGTCCCATACATTTGTTTTACCCAGTCAAATCGAGTTTTTTTAATTATAATAATGTTACTTGTTTTCGAAACTTAGCTTGAAAGAAAAAAAAAAAAAAAAAACTTAGCTTGAAAGGGTGGTAATAAAACCCTTCTTGTGGGTCACATTTAGATTCCCTAAATGAAGCATAACGACAGTAACTATTCTACAGCAATAACACTGTGAAAATGATGATGATGATAATGATGATGATGATGATGATATATATACACGTATACACGCATGTATATATGTATGGTACATAATATACACATTGATGGGTCATTGTCCGATGGGTTTCTGCGTATTGACTGAAAGATTCCATGAAGAGGACCACAGTAAAATCATGTTTTTGAAAACATATTTTTGTTTGATCAAAACATTTTACATCAATAATTCAATTTAGCTCACAGCAAAAAAAAGCCCTAAAACTATTCACTTAACTGCGTTTCACTACTTTCTATGAACATTTATTACGTATCCAGACTCCAACGTATGGTACAAACATTTCTCATTACTGCAGCTGCCGAGTAAGCATTTTACACCTCTGAATAAAATTTGTAATCGTATAAGTATATCTGTATATGTGTTATATATAAGTCCCCATCATTAATTTTTTTATAGTTGGTTTATGGAGCATTGGAGATTCCTCAACCAATATTAAGCTTAATTTCTGGTAAACAATGAAATTTTAATAGTATCAAAAACAAAGAATGGTATTAAAGTTCAATAAAAGACTTGGGTTTTTTTAACAAACTACTCTTCGTATAAGCTAAATACTCTTTAATAGAGAGAAGAACAAAAAAGAAAAAATTCCTTGTAACAAATTTTGTTAGGTTTTAAAGTAGCCTGGCTAATATATATATATTGGTGAAATTAAGGATCAAAATCATTGTTCCCAAACACGGAGAGAAGAAACTCGATTAAGTACTAACTAATTTGAGCTACACGCGTTTGAGATTTGTGAAAACAAAATTTTGGACCAAAAAAATAAAAGAGAAACGAAAGAGGCTAGGAAGGACCACAAAGTCATCTTCACTCTCGGAGTGTGCAGCTTTAGCTTAGACAAGAAGGCGTAGAGATTGCCTTATCAAGCAAAAGTATCTCTCTCAAGTCCCTTCATTTGTGTGTATGTTTGTCTCTCTTTCTCTCTCTCGATTGCATTGTCTCACAGAGAGGAGAGAGAGAGAAGGTGGAGAGGTTGAGACATGAAATGCTAAATATGGAAGTGGCCGTGAGATGGGGACTCGAATCTTATCTGCTTCTTCTTTCCTTTTTCAATCATTTTGGTTCCCTCTTTCCTTTGCATATTTCATTTCATCATCACTCAAAACCCTAATTTCATTCGAATTCAAGTTTTTGTTGGTATCAGGAATATGTAAGATATGTACATATCTCAGACAGGGAGTTTTTGAAAAACCCATTTTTTTAATAAAATTACTAGGCCGAACCACTTTCAGTTTGACGTTATTACTACTAGATGATTTATGAATATCGGATATCAAACATGGATGATGGATCCAATGGAAAAGGTTTTTTTTTCTCGATTTAATGAATGTAAATTACTCAAATTATCATATACTTGTAATAGTATATAGAAAACAAACAGACAAGTGAATTAAACAAATGATTAATGATCTTCAGAAATAAAAACAAAACTAATTCCAGGTGAAAGTCTAGGGATTTGGAAGAACATGATCAATGTAGTTATGTATGTGTGCCCATATGTTTTTATCTCTTCTCCTTCATGCTTCCAAAGAGCCCACATGTCTCCTCCTTCCCCAGATCTTCAAAGAACAATACTATTTATATATATATATATATATATATATATATATACATATCGACACACATATACATACATATAATATAAATAATGAGAAACACATAAAGAGGATGAAGCTTTGGATGCATCGACATGTTTCGAGTTTTTTGTCTTTTTTTTTTTCAAGTGAAGAGTTAATTCCCAGGAATCAGAATACTGTTGCAGCAGCTAGCAGATGATATTTCACCTTTTTCATTTCCAAGGGGAAAAATTAAATGATTTTAAGTGAACAAATATACTCCACGCATATATGATATATAGTCCATATATAAGCCATTGAAAAATATTTTTAATTAGGGCATAGATCTCCATCCCAAGGAGATTCCGACCGATCCACATTTGAGTTCTACACTCATTGGACAATTTAATGAGAAAATTAATTATACACAATCTCACAAAACATATAATTATAACAATAAACATTTATATGTATGTGTGTAGAAAAAAACGAACAATAAATCTATTCTCTTAAACACCTAGAGCTTAAGAGACAAGAACAATGTCAAGAAGTGCTAAGGAAGCATTAATTAAAAAGATTCACACACGAAAACATTAATCACATGCTAACGAATACATATAGATATATATATATTGCATACAATATACAGACATATGCACGAGTTCAAATAAATTCAAACACTGACACATGTGATGTTACTAAAGACCTCACTAATAAGTAGCTACACAAATCAGGGATTTTGCTAAGAGATTGAGAAGTTAATAATGAAAAACGTAATTAACCAGAAAGATCATCATCATCAAAAGACGAAAATGGGTACATCAATTAAACAATAAAAACCCTCTCAAATATCTCAAGTAATTAATCAGCTAAATTAAAACCCTAGTAGTGATCAAGAAATTCAAGATTCATGGTTGGTCTTGTTCATGATGATACGAAGAAGACTGTGGTGGAGGAGGTGGATTCTGATGATGATGATGATGAAGTGGCGACGACGACTTACCAAGAGTGTGTTTGTTGTTATGTAACCAAACCTTAAGAACTTGTCTTGGAACTCCAGTCTCTTGACAAAATCTCTGAATCACTTCATCGTCTTGTCTCTGAATTCTCCATCCAATCCTCTCAGCTAAACCTAACATCCTCTCCTTTTGGTCCGCCGTGAATTTAGTCCTAAACCTCTTCCTAATCCCTCCCCCTCCTCCTGCCTCCGCAGAAGAAGTCTCCATTCGATCTTCTGATCTCTCTCTTTGTGGTGGAGGAGGAAGAGCGAGCTGGAGAGGAGGAGCTTGAGACGGTGGTGGTCGATAACTTACCGGAGCTGGAAGACGGTAGAATCCCGGAGGAGGAGGAGGAGGCTGTTGCGGCGGCGCGTGGTGGTGGAAGTAAGGCAATTCCTTGCGGTGGAAATTACGGTGACAGCCACAAGCGGCGCATTTTAGCGCGTCGATGGTTCCTTCGATTCCAGCTGGCATAAACTCACCACAACCATCCACCGCGTGTCCTCCTATGTTCACCGCTTGGTTCTTGAGACACTCACGGAACCTAAACCTGCTTCCGGAGGAACCGCCGTGAACAACCATGAATCCTCCTCCGCCGGTGGATGTTGTTCCGGCGGTGTCAGGACTTTCTGTGGAGGCTTTGAGGATACGGGACGGTGGAGGAAGAGGAGGAGAGTCGTAAACGGCGTCGTCTTCTTCTTCCTCGTGAAGATTCATTTCGTCTTCTTGCTCTTCCTCGTTGTTGTTGTTGTTGTCGTCTTCAAACTCCATTAGAGCTAGTGGGGAAGGTAAAAACTACGCCGTTTTTGGGAGAGGGAGTTCAACAAGGAGAAGAAGAGAGAGATAATGTGGACATCAAAGATTTTATCTGCTCTCTTTATCTTTGGATTTGAGATTTGAGATTTGAGAAAGGGTTTATTTTATTTTTGCTATACACATTCTTGGTTATTGGAAATCGGAATCTAATAAATCTGTCCTCAACCACACTTTGTAACGCTTTCTTTTATACATTATTTTTTTTCTTTCTAATTTTAATTTTAATATAGTTGAAACAATGTTACCTTTTTTTGTCAACTAAGCAGTAGAACCAATATATTTAAAACATGATCAATTGAGAATTGTAAGGGTTTTTAGAGTATTTTTTAGAATTTATATAATTAAAAAAATGTTAAAAAGGTAGAGTCGGTTCTTAATTAAGAAACACAAGAACCGACTTTCATGTGCCACGTGTCTAATCCATGTTAATTTGGATGAGAAAAAAAAAAACAAAAAAACAAAAAAACAAAACACTTTTTTCTTCTTTTTCGATAAAAACCGATTGTTTTTTTTTTTTTTTTTTAAGAACCCCTAATAGAGTTCTCCTTTGGAACACCTAAATCTAAAGTTTTTATGAAAATTTCTTAACTCTAAATTTATAATTAAAAAATAACTAAGATCATTTTCTAAGTTTTTCAATTGATCATACTCTTATTAATTAGCTATTATCACTATTTCAGTATATTTGGTCGGACCGCTCTAAGAAACAAAATTTCATTTTAGTTTCCTTTTAATTGTTTCCATTTTTTTAATCATATAGAAAATAAAATTTTAATCATTACTAAATTTTATAAAGATGGATTAAAACATTATAATTTAGTGAATTTAAAAAAAATAAATGATTTTGAATTGAAATGCTATATTTATATATGTTTGTCATTTTGTCTTTACGAAGAATCAAATTTAGAAAATACTAGTTTAGTGACTTATTATTTGAATGTTTTCTGAGTAACTTCTTTTTTAGCTCAATTTTCTGATTTACTTGACATAGGGCTGGCTTTAAAAACACTGCCTGTTCTATGTTTTACAAGTTTTAAAAAGAAATAAGAAGGAAGCTGAAAACAAAAAATATATTGAAATTTTATTTGTATTCTTGGCAGAAAATACAAATAGTTTAGTGTATGATTTTTAAAGCAAAGAGAAGGGATAGTATTAGAGATAACTTTTTGGGAAACTAAAAAAGGGGATACAATAAAAATAGACGCGATAATTATTTTTGTCCATATGCCAATAGTATAAATATATGCATTAATATTTCTGCAATAAAGTGATGGGCAGTCTAATCACATCAAAATCAGTAATGCCCTTAATAATTTCAAGGTCTGAATTTTTGTTTTCAACTTTTCGGAATTATTTACTAAATAATCATTTTAAATACAACAAGATTGTTTTATTTTGGGTCATCAAATAAAACAAAAGTTTAATTAAATACGTGTAGATAAGTGCAAAAGTTAAAAGAAGAAACGTATGAGGTGATCATTTCTCAGCCCATAACCGTCTGATTAACTTGTGCTGACGTTAGATCTACGGGACAGATTTTTCGTTTTATATGTTTTTACCTTTTAAAACAAATTTGACCAGTATTAACATTCATACAAATTATTTTTAATGACTAGTCTCTTCATTAATTTCAGTCGAGGGTCATTTGTCTTGTCAACACGAATTTGCATGATGAATTTACATAATTGATTTGTGAAAAACCTGGAATTTTCTGTTTGTTTTTTAAACTTGAAATTGTGTGGACGTGGTTTATATATTGTCTTAAAAGGAAAATATTAGATAGCATTTGTTGGTACGTACGATATATTATAAACACGAAGTTCTTACATTTATTCCATGTAATGATTTTGCGAAAATACGTGAACTCGAGAAGGAAACCAACATTCGCACTCATTAATGTTCAAGTATTAGATTCAATCTCATAGAAAAGACCACCGAGAGCAACTTTATGAATTTAGGCTCCCTTGAAAATAAAATGTTGGAGAACTGAAATAAATAACATATCAACAAGAAGAAAAGAAGTTCTCTTTATTTGTATGTAGATACTTCTCTCCTCCGTTCTCTTCTACCCGACTCTCTCTTCACTTGAGATCTGCGGTGGAGTTAGCGGCGGCGAGTCCCACATCCGCCGGCCACTCGTCTACTCCTCCGTGCACCGCGGCCTCCGGGCTCGTCGGTGAGATTCAACACCGGCGAGCTCGCCTGATTTCTCTCTCGCCTTTTCATTTCAGAACCACCGCTTCTCCTTTTCCTGGTTCACCTCGGCCTCGCATAAAAACGAAGCTGCTTTACGGTGGTGGTATCAGGCCAGATCTATCGCGGCGCAAGGCATGGATGTCGGCGGCGAAGACAAATCGGATCTCGAAGCCTTGGCTTCGGGTCAGATCTCTAGAGGGGAGCGAAGCGGCGGACCACGGTGGAGGTGCAGAGATCGCCGAATCCTTGGGTCGTCGCCAAACCAAGTATGAAGGAAATCTGGCTCATCCCCAAGTCGTGACCGGAAACCTACCCGGTTCCGTCGTAAACCGCTGTGGTAATAACTCATCAACCAGTTGTATCCTCCACCTGAATCGTGAAGCCGGTGTGGGTGGTGAAAGAGCTCGTCTCTTTTCGCTATTTCGGAGCTGCCGCCGGGTCGGCGGAGGCAAATTCCGACGAAACCGCAGTCGACGGCGGCGGCGGCAGATGCATGGTGGATTCTCCATTAGGCATCTAGGTTTTTTTCACATTTTTGGACCCGGACCTAATTTTGTTTTAAAAAAGCCCAATCCAGATTAGATTTAGGTTTTAGTTGATTTTTTTTATTTGATTTAGGTTATGATTGTAAGTTGGACCTATATTTGAATCTATTAAAGAAAAATTTATTTTAAAAAAAAAAGCAAGAAGAAAAGAAAAAATGTGGTGATCTAAATTAAACTTTAATAATATAGCTGATCGTTCTGATCAGAATGACAGTATTATAAGATTAAAATAACAGTTATGTCGCATATATAATAAATGCGAATGTTTTGTAGGGCCTCGAATTACCAAAATACAGATTAAGGGTGAATAAAATAACTCATTTGACATATAAAAAAAATAGTAACTCATTTGACACGATAGATAAAAAAAAGTAAAGTAAAGTAAAGTGAATTTTTCTATTACGAACTAAAAAAAGAAACTAAAAAAAAATAAAACACCGACTCTGAGGAGGAAATGAAGCAAATGGATACTGAAAGACGTTTGAGATGACGTGCTGACGTGTACTTGTCAGCTGGCGGGAAACCGCCTTCCTACGTGGAGACACAGAGAGAATTGGTCTCCGTTCATTACTAGTAATAATTTTACATTTCCTATAACAAATAAAAATCTTCACTTTACAACATTATAGATGGAACGATTTCAGAATATATATATACTTAGGTATCGATAAAAATGTGTCGAACGCTCATTATATAAACTGAACAAAAAAAATGTGTAAGAGTGGTGTGGTACGTAGTCAATGATAGGCTCGTTGAAATTTATTTATTGCACATCTAGATGATGTGGATATGGTCATGACTCATGAACTCAAGCTTTGCAAGCGTGAGAATACAAAACTTTATGATGATTTATAAGTCTGAATTTTCACAACCCATCGACCTCTATCACCTATCTAGCCTAAAACATATTTTGAAATGGGTGTAATCATAGGATTGGTAATTCGATATGCTCACTATAAAAGAACAAGATAAAACATGAAATTTGACAACACAAACAAAAAAAAAAGACTAAAAAGCAACCGACAAGGCTAAGTTAATAGGGCATCAGGGTAGATTGAAAAAGAAGTAAAACTTTGTTACAAGTGGAACTCATAGATTATCATGAGAATCCATTTGACCATAAATACTACTCCATCAAAAGGACAATAATTTAACTCCTCTTCTTTAGTGCACCTCCGTTCTTTTTTTTTCACCCATCATTTTTCTTCGACTTGAAAAAAGGTAGGAAAGTTAAATTATACGCAATTTCAAATATTTGAGCTGCATTTAATATTGTAATATTTGGAACAGTAAAACTATTTTGATAAAAATTTAATGATAGATGTTGGCATCAAAACAAATTAAGAACAGATGGAAAAAAAAAAAGAAGGATTGGCTCACATGTATAAATTTCAATTACAAGAATGACACTTCGATTTTGGTTAGTACATCTAATAATTTAAGTTTATTGAAATAATGTTCTCCGTGGATCAAAGATCAAGGCCTAAACTCTACAAACAGATTCAAAAGAATAATCACATCTCACATATTTATATTGCAAATCTAATCCAAAAGAACCCATCAGAGCATCTATCAATTACATCAAACTTCTTACATAACATGACTCATCAGAAAGCATCTGCCTAATCCTCTGGAAGAAGCTCAACACTGTCTCCTCGGCTTTTGTTTCTGCAGAAGACAAAGATTAAAAGAGCAAAACAAGAATATCACAGATCCTAAGTGACTTATTTCCACTGTAGACTTCTCCTTCATCTTATAAATAACAGAGCTTAAATGTAACGAAAGTTAAAAATTATCAGCTTCTTTCTCTTACTAACCGAGTTTCGGTATTGTGTGTCCGCCTGAATGATGGATCACCACTGGCTCTACAAATGACTCCGCAAGAACTTCGCCTTCTGTTTTCAAGAAATCCCTCTCGCCTGCAAACCCGATACAGAATTACAGTCCCTCCATCTTAAGATTCCAAGTATTACAGACGAGTATCTCTAATGTTATATTTGGTACTTTGATAGAAACAGAAAAAGCCAACCCAGATGTTGTAGCAAAGAAGCTCTAATGGAGATTGATGTACTCCGTTTTTACGTGTTTTTATCGTTGGTTTTTGAGTCTTTTATCGAGTCAAAGTGTGTTTTTAGAGTCTTTTAGTCCTTTATCGAGTCTTTGCAGGTTTTAGGTCGCTTTGGATGAAAAATAACCATTTTGGGTGCAGACGAACATATGAAGATGCAGAGTATTGCAGAAGGGTCAGACGTTTGGCATTCGTTGAAGGGGTTTTCACCGTTGGATCACGTTCATATTTTGACACAAGATAGCCACTGGAGTTAGCTTTCATTTGGAAGTGGTTTGAAGAGATTCTAACGGTGCGATCGAAAGTTATACCAATTTTTGTGAAGACATGTCCATCTGGCTCGCAGAAGAAGCAGGTGCACGAATCACCAGATCGACCAGCGGGACCGATCGATCCGCCTTCCAAAGTCGATCCCAGACACGCTCGCAGGTCCAGATCGACCACCAGATCGACCGGTCCACTTTGGGATCGATCGATCCACTTCCGAGACGAAAAATTACCATTATGAAACTTCCTTTTTTGCCCCACAACCATCCTAACTCAACCCAATTCGACCATAAACCTATATATACCTATTTTTGAGCCACTTGTTAGGCTACGCTTTACTTTTTCTCAGATTTTATTTTCTTTTTCTCTAGAGCTTTTGGGGAGACGAATCTCTAACTCTGTGACCTTTGGAGAAGATTTATGAACCCCAGTTTTATTTTCTTAATATCATTATGCAATTATTTTCATCTATTTGTGTTTTCTCTGTTACCATGTGCGAGTAATTTCATAGTTAGGTTTTAGGGTTTCAAGGGATCCTTGAATTGATAGACAAGATTGTTAGATAGGGAATTATCTATTGGCTTCTTCATCTAGGTTGTTCT
>OVAY01000227.1:6682-75783 GCA_900406395.1 Kernera saxatilis | reverse complement strand
TTTACATTTCAATTATTTGATCTGCGCCGTCATATCCGCTTTCACCATTCAAACATATATTTTAGACCGCCAGATCTGCTTGATCCGCTTAATCCGCGCTTGATCTGTTAGATCCGTATTTGATCCGCCAGATCCGCTTGATCCGCCAGATCTGCTTGATCCGCTTGATTCGTCAGATCCGCTTGATCCGCTTGATCTGCCAGATCTGCTTGATCCGCCAAATCTGTTTGATTCGCCAGATCCATTTGATCTGCCAGATCCGTTTAATCCGTCAGATCTATTTAATCCGTCAGATCCGCTTGATCGGTTAGATATGCTTGTATATGGTTCGTTATTAGATTTTGAAAGTGATAACGCAAAAAATACTATTTTTTTTGTTTTTTAATTGCAGACTACTGTATTGTTTTTGGAGCGGACATGACAGATTTGGAGATTTAGTATTTTGTCTTCAAATTTTTTTTTTCTGCATTAGCCAAAACAGTGTTTGTCCGCTCCACTAAAAACCAAAATTTATAAAGAATTAATAGAAAAAGAGTCTAATTTACATCAAATTATACAGATCTGCCCGTTACCATCATTGTAAAACCTTAAAAAATATGTAAAAATGATCATAACAACAACAACCAAAAGAAAAACAGAGCCCCAAGCCTCGTCAACTCTGCCCATAAATACCCTTCACCGACTCAGAATCTTACCATATCAAATCTCTCTCTCTCTCTCTAAGATTTACAGAGACAGACTCTTAAGCTTGGTGATTGGTGAAGAAGAAGAAGAACAATGACGAAGGAAGTGGTTGGAGAGAAGCGATCCTTCTCCGGGAAGGACTATCAAGATCCACCGCCTGAACCTCTATTCGACGCAACTGAGCTTGGAAAGTGGTCTTTCTACAGAGCTCTCATCGCCGAGTTCATAGCCACTCTCCTCTTCCTCTATGTCACCGTTATGACTGTCATCGGTTACAAGAGCCAGACCGATCCAACCCTCAATCCCGACCAGTGTGCAGGTGTTGGCATCCTCGGCATCGCTTGGGCCTTTGGTGGCATGATCTTCATCCTCGTCTACTGCACTGCCGGAATCTCTGGTCAGTACAGTACTTATGTTGCCTCTGTTTGGTTTGGTTCCGTTTATTTTTTTACGATATGTATACCGAAACTAGATAAAACAAAAAAACCTTTTGGGTTTGGATAAGTTTGTTTTATATTTTAGTCTAATTCTCATTTAGATTTTAGCTAAATGAGTTTATAATGAGTTTCAAGGTTTTTTGTTCGGTCGAGTTTAGTTTGGTATGGTTTGTATGCTCACGTATATATCTTTGAATGGTATAGGTGGGCATATAAATCCGGCGGTGACGTTTGGGCTGTTCTTGGCTCGGAAAGTGACGTTGGTGAGAGCAATAATGTACATGGTGGCTCAGTGCCTTGGTGCCATTTGCGGTGTGGCTTTGGTCAAGTCCTTCCAGTCATCTTACTACACCCGCTACGGCGGCGGCGCAAACGCTCTCGCCGACGGTTACAGCATCGGCACCGGTGTCGCCGCCGAGATCATCGGTACGTTCGTCTTAGTCTACACCGTCTTCTCCGCCACTGACCCCAAGAGGAGTGCGCGTGACTCCCACGTCCCTGTAAGCTCACTATTCCCGTTTTGATTATTTATAGTTAAAAGAGAATGTGATTTGAATTGATTATGTCACAACAAAGAAATATTAGTCTTGTGGTTAGATAGTTTTGAAATTTCACCACATTAATGGAAACAGTAGAATATTCGTGTCCTATACGGCGCACTATTTATCATCAAAATGATGCCGTACAAAGTATTATCGGCCTAGAGGAGAATAAATATGCATTTAATGGGTGTGGACTCGGATGTCATCTTTTTTTTTTTGGTTGATATAATGGTGATCCGCTTCATTTTGTCTAGGTCGGTAATTTTCTGATTCGGATAACCGGTGTTCGAAGATACTTGTTAAAATTCGGATAGTCGACCGGTTATTTGATGCGCTTCGTAAATATTATTGATTTTTTAAAATAATTTAACAAAGGTGTTGAATAAAATTTATCCTCATTCAAAATTCATAGTTAATTTTTTATTTCTTGGTTTTTAAAAGCTTCATAATTTTCTAATTTAAATTTATAAAAGAAACTATTACAACTTTATGGCATTTTATGTGTCTACTTATTTTTCCTTTTTATAAATACACATGTATATACACATGTATATGCACATGTATATGCACATGTATATGCACATATTTATAACTTAGGAGCAGAACGGATAACCGATTTGTCATATTGTAGTATTGCGATTTACTCTACGGCTACGAGATATTACATTTTAGTAAATGTTTTGCTCCGTAAATTTAAGTACATAGATCTTTTTATATCGGATAAAAGTGGATCTCGCATAAGATAATACGTATATTTTTGCCAGTCTAGTTTCTAGATTTTTCATTATAATAAACGACAAAAAAGGACATTGATCATCTAAACCTTTTGGCTTTCACGCCTATCTCCATCATATATGTCCTTTATTCGTAAATGGTCCCAAGTCCATTTGCAACCACGTATACTTCTCTCAAACATAACTATATTAATAATATTTGGACTCTACACTATTTGTCTCGTGATTTAGTAACATATACCTTTTGTTGTTGGTGTGGTAATTGAAGGTATTGGCTCCATTGCCAATTGGATTTGCGGTGTTCATGGTTCACTTAGCTACAATCCCAATCACGGGCACTGGCATTAACCCTGCAAGAAGTCTTGGAGCTGCGATCATCTACAACAAGGACAAAACTTGGGACCATCATGTTCGTATTACTAAATTCAACACATTTTCTTTTTTGTATTCGAGATTACCTCTTGACAAATTTTATTTATTTCATTACAGTGGATATTCTGGGTGGGTCCGTTTGCGGGTGCTGCCATTGCGGCTTTCTACCATCAGTTTGTGTTGAGAGCTGGTGCGGTGAAGGCGCTCGGGTCCTTCAGGAGCCAACCTCACGTTTAACTTTGATTCTCCTCAAGTGTCAAAGAGAGCAAAGAGAAGATAATAAAGAGGCTTTTTATGTAACTTAGATGGTTGGAGCCAAGTGACTTGTCACGTGTAGTATCTAATTTCTAGTTTTGTTGTGCGACTTGTGGGCCAACTTTGAAATGCTACTTCTATTATATCTATGGTCTACTCCTTAACTTATTATTGCTCTATTTTACTAGTTTGCTAAATTGCGTATGATCACCTTTCCACGTTGAAGTATAAATCTACACGTGGAAGATCAAGTTTACTTTAAGAAAATACACTATATTTTAGTGTTTTATCAAGTATCTTTTTTTTTTGGTCAAATGTTTTAATCAAGTATCGTTAAATCATGTTTATATTTGTGTTTATGTGTATGATTTCTAATGACGTTTGCTAATTTAACTAATACAATGATGAAAAAAAAAACACAACAAGTATTTTAACTAGTACACATGCGAATGCAAATATTTGTATTCAAAACAACCGGAGCGACACACTTAATTAATATCCATAAAGAATAAAAAATGGGTACACAATTTTTGGTAGCTCTTTTGATTTTGATGAGAGCTGAAAAATGTGAGAAAATAACAATTTAAGTAAAAAATGATTATTTGTTTCTATCAAACTTTGTTGTGTTGCCCTATTAGTTTGGAAGGTATTCTCATTAATATTGTTGGCATAGATATTGGATCGGAGAGTGATGGAAAAGACGCATGGAGAGGTCAAATTAAGTGGCTCATCATCATATTCATAGAGGAACTTAACAGCTTTGTGTTCCATGCGCATATTTGAAAGACATGATGAAAATAGGTTTGGCACAAGTCAATCGACAAGCTAATCTCTCTATTCAACCAAATTCTTGTTCAAAAGCAAGGTCTTAATCATTTTTCCCATGAAATACAAGTAAGCAATATCATCATCATACACATTCATTCAACCCATTCATAATTTGAAGATGCAAATAAGATCTGCTTGGTAACAATACTTGGTCAAATGCCATATACTCTTATTCGAAAACTCTACCGATAATCTTTTGGTAATTTTAAACTGATTTAAAATTTGATGATGGTTATTGTTCATGATTTATAAAATTTTAATGCTTTTATAAATGTATTAGTCAGCCATTATTCTCCTGCTTATTAGCAAAGTTCTGTTTTTTTTGTTTTGTCCAAATTTTTATATCTGGGAATTGTAAATTTAAAAAGCATTTTTTAAAGTTTTTTCTCAAGTAGAATATAAAAAAGGGTCGGTCTACTTGTGGCTCATTGGTTCGAACCGTAAAATGTTCGTCCGATACACCAAATTGGGTTTTATCTGGGTTTAGGTTTTGACTTGGCCATAACGAAAACTTCTCTATTAAATTCACAGAAATTTAGGTTTTCTTTTTCCCATTTCCTCCAAAATTTCGCCAAAATAGAAGCATCTCGTTCCTCTCTCTCTCAAGTGTCAACTTGTCGCTGTCTCGTCAATGGCCGCTAGGTTTCTTAGTTTGAGACGCGCTTTATCCCTCTACTTCAATAACCAACAACATCGACTTCCTTTGTCCCAAGGTATCATCTTATTCTTCTCAACCTCCGTAATCTTCCCAATCTTTCTACCGATTAGTTGCGATAATCAGAATTTTTTTTTTTATATTAATTTGCTCTGTGGTGGGAGTTTCTTCAAATTATAGAAGATAATACATTCGTGTTGCGGTGTTTTATGAGCAGTGATAGTTGTTGATGTGCAAATATGAATTTTTCTTTGTCCTCCAACTGAAAGGTAGAGTATGACCGTATAAAAATCCGGGCTTTAGTGTTTTCCAAGCTCGATTTTCAATCCGAACTGGTTGCGTAGACTTATAGGAGTTGTAATTTATAAATGCCTTGATGTTTTTGGCCAAACATTATGAGAATTATGAAAAATTGTGGTTTGTATTTCGTATTGAGTGCTAATCATGGTAATCTGTCTAAATGACGAGCAGAGATGTGTAGAAGAGATTGTATAAATAGGGAGGTTAGGTATTAGTTTTGGGGGAGATTTTGATACCTTTGGGACATTAGTGATGATGGGACTCGCACTCACATGTTTAATATCTAATATCGCCTTTGCTCTGTTACTTTCTTGAGCTAGAGAAGGCCAACGAAACTGAAGTTATGAAGCGCATTTAAGTTTTTTTTTTTGTCTTGGAACATATCTAGGCATTGAAACATTGGATTTTGGGCAAGACACTGGTTACGTTTTGGTTTAACTTGTCCTGGCTAAGATGTGATGTGATGGCATGGGTTAAGTTAGTATTCCAATACTTGCATCTGTAATCTAAACATTGTCTGCATCTCTGTCTGGTTCATTCTACTCTTGATTTGAGTTCTTACTAAAGCACTCAATTTGTGAGTTCTGGCTGCTTCAAAAGTGTAAATCCATGCGTTCACCAATATTTACATCTATGTTGTTTTCATAATGAATTTGAGTACATATGATCTATTAGTGGTGTAAACAATATCCCAAGAAGTTCCTATGATGCCTTGTTTATGGTACTGACTGTTTTAGCCGTGTGTAATTTATCATCAAACATTTAATGGGTCTCTCACAGTTCTCATTTTGGAAAATTATCTCAGCAGATAAGTTTTCGCAATCAAAGTCGATCCTCAGCAGAGATTATGTTTATGGGAGATTATTTCAGAGACAATTATGTGTAACCCGTGAGGTTAGTGAAGCTTCAGAAACCAATGGCTGCAACTCTTCAAACTCTGCTGCTGAACTGGCCAAAGTTCCATCCCCTGCGACGGCCTCTGAGGAACTGATGGTGAAATACAAGTCCCAGTTGAAAATAAACCCGAGGCATGACTTCATGATGGTCTTTACTTGCAAGGTCTGTGAGACAAGATCTATGAAGATGGCGAGCCGAGAATCATATGAGAAGGGCGTTGTGGTGGTACGATGTGAAGGGTGTGATAATCTACATTTGATTGCAGACCGTCGTGGTTGGTTTGGAGAACCGGGAAGCGTGGAGGAGTTTCTCACTGCTCGAGGGGAAGAATTCAAGAAAGGATCCATGGATTCTCTTAACCTTACACTTGAAGATTTAGCTGGAGAAAAGATGTCCAATGAATAAAGCAAGCTCTTCTTTGCGTTTGCTATTGTAACCGCTAGGACTTGAACCCTGCCAAAGCGCAAAGAAAATAAATTATTTTTTTCTGTATTTTCATATTAATTTACGAAACAATATTTAATATTTAATAACTACATTTTAAGCAACTCATGATGGTCGGATACTGTACTTAGGATTTGGCCAGCCTGCTCCGATTATATACAAACAGATGTGAGATTGAGTATAAGAGAATGACGTTGAACACATCTTTTGAGCCCATTCTTGTTATTCTACTCAGATTGGCACATCGGTCTTGGTTGAGAATTGTAGCTTTGGTCAAAACCAGTTCATAAACGCCTTAGAAATGCCCAAATTTGACAATAGGAATCAACATGGTTAACAATGTTGTAAAAAAAAGTTGAGAGAAGATAAACTCCTGATCCTACTGATGAGAAGATCAGAGAAAGTAGTGAAATGCAAGTACATAAGCAGCAAAATTCTCAACTCAGAGATTATAAGAGTTGCAAAAAAGTAAAGAGATAAAAACCAATAACAAGGTTCACATCAACATTAACTATTAAAAGTGAGAAGAGATGGCTTAAGCTCTTCATTAGGACCCTTTGATGCAGCAGCCTTAGGGAGAAGGATATTTCCCTTTGCCTGAGACTTGTGTTGCTCAGAAGCAAATTCTGCCTTCTTAGCTTTCTTCTCATCTCGTCTTTTTTTTCCCCCCCTTGATCTCACTGTTGAATCATCACTTTCATTTAAAGTTAATTACTTTTGCTTGCTGAGTTCTTAATCTTACGCATGTCTTGTCATTAATCTTGAACACTTTTCAAGAAAAGTGACTTCTTTAAATGAAGTGCATTAGTTACCATAGCCCTGTGATTGTTTACTTTGCAATATCAGAATCTAGGGAAGTTTCTTTTGATACAACCATTGTCACATATATGAAGTACATGTGATAGTTGAATGTTAACCTGCGTGACTCTTATCAGGCGAGGTAGTACTCAACTTAAAGAAAATGGGTAAAGTAATTGTTTTTTTTTTTTTATGGTAAAGAAAAAACTCAATTTTAGGTGTTCAACTTCTCAATGATCTTTGACAGGGCTGAATATGTGCCAATAGCTGAACAAACTGCTCCTACTGTGATAATTAAGATACAGATCGTCACCTACAAACACACCACAAAGTTTGTCAAGAGAGGATATGCATATTAGCTACTAATAGACATCAGAGATTAAGGTTGGACATTTGGTTTTTCAGTTTTTCGGTTCAGAGAGATGTACAGCAAATTTTCCAATTCGGTTCGGTTATGAGAAGTGAGCAAGGCATACCTGTGTAGGGGTTACTTTTGTCCTCAAGATGCTCAAGAAACAAGCGGGCGGTAGTATCAACGTCTGTGTCCAGAAGCACAAAATTCATATGAAAATGCAAAATATGAATTTGCTTGCATAACCAGAAACTATATGTAACTTACAATGAGCATTGTCAAGAATGATCCAATCAATGACATGACAAGGCCTGAAAGGATTCTGAGTGTCAATAACTATAGAAAGTATGTATAACTGCAAAAGAAGTAGCACTTTTATAGATTTTTCGAGTGTGCTTACCGAAGAAGGGAATCGCAAGACCAACGAGCAGGGTAGAGAAAGCCAATGCGCTTCTAATGGCGATTGAATAGAAACGTGACTTCCCATGGTTTGATGGTATCAATTCCTCAAGACTCATTGCAACCGGAGATAATGTCAAAGCATATGTGCTCTCTTTCTATTAAGGCCACACAATTTTTCAGTTTCCATAGATGAAAATATATATGAATAAGGTAGTGGAAAATTACAGAAAAGGATATTTGGTAAATGGATTGACTATCTGCAAAAAAGTTTAAAGAAAGGTAAATAAATAAGCAACCAATGATTTTAAAATCTTTTAACATATTACAAAATCAATGGTAAGCAGAGAGGAGGAAAGTATGATAAAAAGCTTATGGTAGTATCCATAAGAAAAAATGAAGAAAGCGAGTTAAAACTACAAAGAAACCTCATCAAGCTAGCAAATCTAGTGTATGTTAGAGCTTCCTAAAAATTTATTGAAAATCATCTTCATTTTCATGTAATAACCAGAAATAAGCTGAGGAAAGGTGAAAAAAACTCACTGTGGTCCACAAAGCAATCTTAGATGCAACCAAATCTTGAGGCATGTTAAGAGTGAACTGTGATTCTGTTGATTCTCCAAACATGCTATATCCCATAACAGCGACACCCGCATACATCAAAGTACAAATTCCAAAACTGCAAAAAAAAACATCGAAAGATTCAGAAAATTACGCAGAGTTTCCAACTTTGTAAACTAGTCTTTATAAGCTTTTACCATGTCAAGAGAACAGCAGGAAATTGAGAAGGTTTGGCCATTGAAGTATAAATATTTGGGAAAACACCATGTCCTGAGTAGCAATAACCATAGAGTCCTACAGAAACCGGTAATGTTGCGAGGTTTAGAGGAGTTCCTTTGCTATGAATTCCAACGTCATCAACCAAACCAATCCAGAACAAGCACAAAACCACCAACACTGATGCAAGCACCCCTCCAGCTGCAAAAATTAAGGATATGATTGTAGTTATAGCCGAAACCGAACCAAATTGAAAAACAGGATGTTCACTCCTAAATGTAAAGGATCTGAAGATAAGATGAGTCCTTGAGGGATATGAAGAAGCGATCTTTAGATGTGTATACCTGAAATGTAACTTAGTACGCTGAGATCTCGAAGCCAAACGGTGGGGAGAACAGCGAGGGTGGTAAGCAGAGCAAATAGATGAGGTGCATCTAAGTGAAACCCTCCAATACTTAGAGCAGCATTTGGAAATAATGAAGAAAGATTATCACTTTCCAAGATGATGTATTCAACACTCATAGCCTACAGAGACAGACCATAGAAGCATATCAAGTCTGTAACTTCATCATATCAAAAGAACATTCAGAATGCATCTATAAGATAATTGTACAATATTTTGTCCTATTTGGTGTAGAATTTCAGGATAGTACATAAAAGTTAAAACCCAATATTCCAACTATGAAACAAGAGACGGGGAGACACTATGGACCCTGAGCAAAGGTCTTGTACTACTCCACATGTGGTCCCTTGTTATGACTTGAGATCCATTTTAAGTACTTATCTTAAATAAATCTATTTTGTCTTTATATTAATATAATATAAAGTAAACTATTGGAGGAATTGCAAGTTGAACTTACATATAGCTCCAGATAGAGTATTATCTGCAATCAAAAGAGGAAGATAATTATAACATATGACATAATTGATATCAAATTAACCTCAAATTGTAGTCCTTACGGAGACAAGGATGCGGCCAGTGGTGCCAAAAGCGGCATGGCCAATATCAGGATAGGTCTGGAGGTCAGGGTGGCTATCGAGGCAGTAACGCAAAAGCAATCCAGTGTAGAAACAAAGAATACCAAATGCAAAGAGAATGACAAGTCCCAACCATCCTCCTTCCTTCACAGCATATGGTGTTGACAATATTCCAACCCCACATAGAACATTCACTCCTGCACATGTGTATTCTTATCTATGTCATCACTCATCTATACCATTCGGTCCATTATAATTAAAAAGGTTTCAAATAGTGGCAGCGAAGAGAGCATATTAGTCCGATTGATGTCAATTTTCATCTATAAAATCAAAAAAAAAAAAAAACAAAAAGAAGTTAAAAGGGGATTTTTTTTTTTATGGAAAGCACACTAAACTGTTTTATTTTTGGGACGGACAGAGCTAGACTAGTATTTCTTCTTAATCAAATCTTTGTTTTTTTTTTTTTTTTTGTCTTGCTCTAAGTGGATCAAAACTTGCGAATGGTAACTAAAAGAAGTCTTAATTAACCTCGGATGCCACCATAAACATTAGCAAGTAGTAGTGATGAAACTCACCATTAAGAACAGCCTGTCCAAATGAGCTATCATTGGAGATTGCCATTTCATGAGACACCATGGATGAGGCTTTCGAAGGAAGCAGAGAATGAGAGCTGCGTTTACGCTTCGGTGCTTCTTCATCTACTATCAGAGGTTTTGTAACAGCCGGTGATGATTCCGGAGTATGTCTTCTTGTTAAGGACAAGAAAGAGCTTCCGAATCTTGACAATGAAGAATTACCCAGAAAACCCGGACTGGGAGATGGTAAACTTCCATACAGATCAATTGTTTGCCTAAAACATTACAACAGAGTAACATAAATGGTTAGGATCGATCCAAATCAAAATGTTGGAAAATTTTGAGAACAATGATTGATATAATATTATGTACCTGTAGCTCTTGGGCCATGCTGTTGAGTATGAGCTAGCTTTAGACTGATGTTGGTTTCGATTGTAAGCGCCAGAAGAATCAGAAAAATCTCCATCATCTTCTTCTTCGGACAAGTTCTTTCTCTCGTCCTCTTCTTCCTCGCTCTCAAGGTAGAGGCTTTGATCAGAAGCTGAGTGATTCATTCTCTCACAACCCTTATCCGATATTTGAAAGCTATTAAGGTTTCAGAGTCTTTAAATTACACAAGAAACAAAAAAGTAGCTTTTTTTCATACAAAGTAGTAGTCTAGGCTAGTGAAAGGGCAAAACGAGAACCGGTCGAGGACGAGTATAGGAATAAAGAGCCGTTAAAATGTGAGTCATTCATATATATCAGAGTTAACTATGGTTAAGTCAAGTTTGTAACCATAGTTCGACGCATTATCCTTTTATAACTCATTGAATATCTTAAAACAATTGAGATTTTCATATGTATTGAAATATATTAAATTCTAATTTTACATATATTATATTATCTCATAAACAGAAACACTGAATTTTCATTTTATTCTATATATAAAAATACAGAAGGGGTAACAACTAAAATTAGCAAATTTTCCTCCAATACAATTTATTTACTATAAAAGATAATTACATAAAATAATAGTATATAATATAAATAAATTAGATAAATTTTATTTATTAGAAAATTAGTTTTCTAATTACTGATTAAATTATATTCTGTAAAACAAATATCTACGGTTTTAACACATTTTTAAATTTGACTAAAATTTTATCTCTAAATAAATTTTACGATAATAAACTTACCTGAAATTATATTTTATCTTGTTATTAATTATAAAAAGTTATTTTTTTGTCAACATCCCACAATCTTTTGCAGAGAACTGAAGTCAAATTCAAAATAATTTGTATGTTTGTATAGTTGAGTACTTGAGTTTGTATGTTTTTTTTTTTTTTTTTGAAAAAAGATGAGTTCGTATGCTTGTGTAGTTGAGTACTTGAGTTTGTATGTTTTGTTAACTTATTTCGTGTTATTCGAATGAGAGATCACTAAATTAGCAGATATGTATAAGATTTTAGATTTTTTTATTTCATGTCTTTTATAGCTTTTTTTTACAACAAGGGTCTTTTATATTCTAATAAAAATAAATATCAAAACAAATTGTGGAGTAAACCCTATTAGCAAGGGTATAACCACGTAGTCCAGGACCTTGTGGTCAGGTGGTAAGGAGACGGGCCTAGAACGCCAACACGTTTCAGGTTCGATCCACCTGCTGCATGAAACTACAACACATTGTTCCTGGATATCCACATGGATATGAGTCCATGCTTTCGGACCCATTTGCATATCCGGAAAGAGGATCTATCCATGGACTGCACCTTCCCAAATACAAAAAAGAACATACCCACATTTGATCTCTTTTTATTCGCCGCTTCCAGCTATAGATACCTGATCATCTCTTTTTATTTCACACTTGTGCATTATGATGGTTCATGTTTATCTGTGTATACATGACAAGACGCTTGACACTTGCAAACATGAACACCCATCACTAATTTTTTTATTTATAATTATTATGTTGTATATTGTAGTGTCTAATTATTTTCAAGTAAATAAAGCTTAGAAATGTAAATAAGATAAAGCCTTAAAGGGTTCAGGTCGTAAGTAGACCTTAGTCTCGCCGAAAATACTTTCTCAGAAATCTATTCCATCTCACCACAAGGAAAGGACCTGGCCAGTTAACTCCTTTCTATTAAAATCGATGCTATCCTCATTCGAGCACCATATTTTTTTCATATGAATAGTCCATAAGATCGACTCCTCACTGAAAATAACCAACTTAGATATGACAAACAAGCATATTAATATATTGATCACTAAACTATTTAATTCTCAAACCAGAAATAAGCATGAAAAATTTAGGAATGAGATTTGAATTGGTTATATAATCACTAAAAGGAAGGGTTTGTGTTTGAATATCTTTGGTTATGTTTGGAAATTCAGATATCAAGCTAATTTGAATTAATACTCGGAAGTTGGTGTGTAGAAAAGCTATATCAAATTGACTGAAAGTCGTCGGATTATACAGATAATTTGAATCTTACAAATAGTTTGAAATTGTAATGAGTTATGTATAATCCAAAATGTAAGGGCGTTTGAGTCACAAAGAATTAAGCGATTGCTCCATAATGTTTTGACATTCATCTCATCTTTGAAGCTCTTCTTTTCCCGGTTCTAATTAAGGACTATATTTGGTTAATTACACCATTCTATTAATTTTTGTTACGTAATTTATTTTGTTAGTAAAAACAACCAATGGAATTTGATTAAAGGTTAAGAAGCTTCAATCATTTGGATGCAAAATTAAAATAGTTTTTGTAAGGATATTTATCGAGCAAAATATCACAAAAGCATTAGGATCAAAAGCTTGTAAGCGAGACATTGGGACAAGTGGCAGTAAGGACAACTCACTCATCTAACCGGTAAACAGACCAACATTAGACATGAGATTACAATCTTTGACGTGTCATCATCATCCACATGGTGTTCTCTTATTGGTTTAGATGGTTAGATCAGATCTCAGATTATGTAGTTGGAAGTACCAGTGAGAAGATCTTATAGCATGAGTGTAACACGTGTCAACTTTTCCTTCGTTTAACTTTAAATCAGCCTTAAGGATCGAATTAGGTGTACAATTAGATTCTCCCGCTCCCCGTTTCTTGATCCAGAGTTCATACTTTCATTGTCCACGTCGGACATAAATAAATTTTCAGCTATATTCTCTTTATTTTATATTTTCTATCATTTGATATTTATTATTACAATTATTTTTTTTATTATATTACATAATTATATAAAAATGTAAAATATTATTTTCCCATATTTATATACTTATCTACCAGTCTACCACTACAAAAATCTAATATACATATCCCCACCAAACACACTTGTTTAATCTAATTTTTTTGGAGTATTTTGTATTATTTGCACACACAACTATCTCTAACTTCAGTTTTTTATTTTATTTTTGAATGTAATAATTTTATTTTGACAAGTTTTAATGTAGGGACAACTGGACAAGTACGAAAAAAGTCAAAATGTCTAAATTAAAAAAAAAAACTTATATCAAAATTAAAGAAATATACAATTATTTGGATTTAGGGGTTATTTTGTTTACTTATTTGCTTATCTCATTTTTTCCTTTTACCATTAAAAAAATTCGAATAGTGACGTGGAATTTTGACTTGAGAAGTCAAAGTTTGGAGAAGGTTTGGAGTAATGAGAAGCACGAGCATTATAAAGCAAAGCGTTCTATGTGAGTTGTTCTACTTCAACGCCGACAACGCAAGGATACACATACGCATCTTGGTCAATACAAACACCACAAGCAAACACACACACACACATATATATATATATATAGAGCATGTATGTTCTCATCAAGCCTTCAGAACACAAGAAATTATAAATTGAGCAAAGGTTGATAGCTAAATTATTTAAATGCCGAGTTACATTTCCTTCCTCGTGTTGCTCTGTGTCTTTCTTTTCTTTTTTTCTCCCCAAACAAACTTTGTCCATGCATCGAGGCCCTTATTGGAATCCAATAAGCCGAGCCACACGAGCTTGAATAAAATTTACGCAAGCGGTAGCGAACGAGGCACATTTCGCGGTGGAGCGGTGAATGATTGTATGCCAAAGGGATTTCGCTTCAATTCAGCTCCTAGCCGCTACATTAACAACCATGCTTTAGGTTCAACACTTTGTTCTACATCAGATAAAGCCATTCCTAAGCCATAAAAGTAATGAAGGCCCTATGCCTCCCATGAATTTGTATGCATGTATTTGTATCTTTCACCTATATGTTTTAACTCTCTAGGCGTGGGTTATAATTTCTTGAATAACCCATCATGTATGTATTCCTTAATTTATTGTGCTTGTATTCTTGTGTATAAATATTTAAGCAGTACTGTTACATAGATCATATAGGAAAAAAAGAAGTGAATTTATATGAATTATTGTTTAGAGTCGGGTTCTTATGGTTTTGTTCCATTTAAGTTGTTTTCTTGCGAATATATATGGTTTTAGGGAGGCTTTATAAGAGACGCAACACAACATTTTTTATTTGTCACAATTACCGCGTAATGCGTACGGTCTCAACACAATCATGGCCGCACAAAACCCAAGCACAACCACACAAACACAAAACCGTATTTTATCATGTGTAATTAGTGCATTTTAACAAGGCTCCTATTAAAAAAACAATTACTATAAGAAATTTTTGAAGCTCTATATATAATGGAGGCCTAATTAAAAAAAAAACATATAGATGTACATTTAATTAAAAAAGTTTACTGAACATTCAAATAATTTTTAAACGTTTCTGACGGCTTAAGTCGTTTTGTAACTAGTCAATTTAATCACCCGAATTTTCGGATGCACAAAAATGTTGCAATCGATATTTACGAGATGTTCGAATTGAGTTTCAGAGAAATAGTTTAGTCGAAGAGTGAATATGTTACGTTTCTCCTTATAGTCATCTTGCAAATTTTCGTAATATATGTAATTTACGTGAAAACTTTATGGAAATTGAAAAAAAAATCATAATATATAAATATTTGGAAATTTGTTGCAAGCCTTTTAAAATAAAACTCAATAATCGTTGGCAAAGTCAAGGACCGATAATCGAAAGTTTATTAGACGATCGTTCTTTTTCTCCTTCCTTCTTCTTCTTCGACTCGCTGCCATCGACGCCCCAAAGCTTGGCTTGGATCTCTCAGCTGTAGTTTCTACAGTCTCATCAAATTTCTATTTAGGGATAAGCTATGGGATGTGCTGCTTCTCTTCCAGGCAAGTTTTTATTTTCTTTCTCTATTTTGTTGAATTTATTCTTGCTGTTCGATTAAAAGTGAGAACTTATTCGCAAAGCCCTCGAGAAATTTCATCACCAATTTCAGAAAAGGCGAAATCATCGGGGGTGGATTTAGAACCTTCTCGAGATTGGGGATTATGATGATCATTTGCGTTATTTAGGGTTTCCGTGTGAAGAAATTGGTGAAACCAAATTGTTTTATTGAATCTTTTAGATTATGTTTTTTGTGTTTCAGATTGGAACTCTGGAGCGTTAAATGGTCTTAACAGTTCAGAGAATGCAGTTCCAGCAGATGCGAAAAATCTACGCGTTAAGGTGCGATTTTGTGTTTTGATTTTGCTCTCGTTTAAGAATGTTGATCTTTGCTTTCTAATTAAGTGCAATTTCAATTTCTAATAGCTGAGAATGTTCATGCTTTTGTGATCTATGGTCTTGCTTAGATTGTTAATGATGGGTCTCTTAAACTATTACATGCTCTAAGATGTGATAAACCTAGTGAAGCTTTTAGTGGAGCTTTATCTTTTGAAACTCTTATGCTACTGAAAGGAGAGTATTTCTTTTCTTTCACCTATTCTTGTTGGTCAGCAGCATTTGGCCTTGTGGTATAGTACTAGTAGGTCTCAACTTTGCGCAAGACAAGCCGCTAACTTTTGGATTCACTTGAATGCAGTTAGTTCTATTAGGAGATTCTGGTGTGGGTAAAAGCTGTATCGTCCTTCGATTTGTCCGTGGTCAGTTTGACGCAACATCTAAGGTAAGTAAGACCTTATTATCTAATCGTCTTTATTGACCATCTGACAGTTTTTAGAACACCGTGCTCTGATATGTGGCACGTGAATGACTATTAGAGTATTCTATTCTGCCATCGAATCTCAAAATTATTAGTTATGTATCAGGTAACTGTTGGAGCCTCATTCTTGTCCCAAACAATAGCCTTGCAAGACTCTACCACAGTGAAGTTTGAAATTTGGGATACAGCAGGGCAGGAGAGGTGTTAAGCCCTTCATGCAGATTTGTGTTGCTTAGTGTATTAAATAAATTCTTTGCATGCTCGCTAGGGCTTAATCTGTATTCACTTGATTTTTTAGGTATTCTGCTCTTGCACCACTATACTACCGTGGAGCTGGAGTTGCTGTTATAGTGTATGATATAACAAGCCCTGAATCGTTCAAGAAAGCACAGTATTGGGTTAAGGTGTGTTTTCAAGTGACCCGAAGGGGTCTATTTCCTAAATTTATTGGGGATTCATACAATAGCTTCCGAACTATATGTTTCTTATGACTGAAAATTGACTTGCAGAAAGTATAAAACTATTTGGTTTCCTTGGACCCATATTATTTAAATGATTGAAACGTTGGCTTGCAGAAAGTCCTATATAACCATAGAAGAGTAGAACAACTCTACCAGTATATTGTACCCAACTGTGTATAGTTCAAAAGGAACAAAAGACTCCGTGATGTTCTGCTAGTTTCAGAAGTATCTTCTCTCATCCCACCAACTTGGTAGCTACCTATTTGTAGTTAAAACATTCATGATCATACTTTATTCAAATAAGTTGCTGTCACAAAGGATGGCAAGTCACTCGACTATATTAGCAAAGTCATCAGAGGAAACAAAGTATCAAACAGAACCCAGTTTTGTTACTCAAGCATATAAAATACTAGGATAAAATGTGATTTTTTAGAAACTTGCCGGCTTCTCTGACATTTTTGTTCCAGTATTTTGTACACTGCTTCAATACCATGAAACTATATGGTACAACTCCGTATGGGAAGATATTAACATAATGTTCAATCTGGTGCTGTTGTTGTACCACTACCCTTAAATCTAACAGGAACTGCAAAAGCATGGAAGCCCAGATATTGTTATGGCGTTGGTTGGTAACAAAGCTGATCTACATGAAAAAAGAGAAGTGCTAACCGAGGTGAGTTTGCACATACTTCTCCAACTAGATTCCGTAGTACATTTCGTTGTCACTGGCACTGTCCTTGCTTCTTCAGCGCGTATCACATTTTCAATTTCTTACCAGGATGGTATGGAGCTTGCAGAGAAGAACGGCATGTTCTTTATTGAGACGTCAGCCAAGACCGCAGATAACATAAATCAACTGTTTGAGGTGTGTATTTCTTTATTGCCTCTGGATTATGATTGATTGTCTTCTCATCTGCATTTTGAGCTCTTGTTTTCTGTTTTTTCTAATACTTTGGATTTGGGGAATGGAAAATTGATAGGTAGTGAGATCATTGGTTACGGGATTTTGTGTTCTTTTTCTTTTCTAGATTCTTAGAATTGTCGAAATGGGCCGGATAAGCTATATGTGTGCTTCATGTCGAAAATTGGTGATACAAATGATTGTCCTCGTGTTCTTTGTGAAGACTTATTATGCAGAGAGAATGATTGATTTGAAGTAGATTTGATTTTATATGGGATTTAACTTGTTGGAGTGTGTACATTTGTCTGATAGGAAATTGGAAAGAGACTACCTCGTCCTCCTCCTTCTTCATGATTGGAGAGTGTTGAATCATCCTTGGGGGAAGCAAAAAAAAAGGAAAAAAAAAACCTTTTTCGAACCACTAATCTTTTCATACTTTGATGTAATATTAAACCATATTTCTCTATCTGTTAAGTGTGTTGTATAATGTGAAGATTTGAGGTTTGGAACTGAAATGTGGAAATCCAAGTTAAATTAATCAATGATGGGGATTATCATTATGTACATATTTATCGGGTTTCATCAAAATATAGCTGAGAGAGGAGAATGTTGCAGCTACTCTAATTAAGAAATAATTTGGTAAATTCAAAGAAGACTATAACAGCTAGAGAAACCCACTACACAAACTCTCCTTGCACATGACATGATTCTCTATACTCGGATTTTGATAGCAATCTAAAGTCAAAACCTATAGTTGAGTTATAATAATAACTTGATTGTTTCAAATACCAAAACTAAATAAATTATTTTGTAAAATATTAATGGCAAAAAAAAAAACACGCAAAGAATTTTGTTTAAAATGTTAAAATTGTGAATTTTGTTCAATCTACAACACATCCACGTATATTCTTCAAATCCAATATTAGATCTGGGTTATGACACGGCTATAATATTTTGATTACAACTTAAAAATTGCGATTTTATTTTTAAAAAAAAATACACACTAAACATAATATTAGAGGCAAACAAACAAAAGTGCTTAAATCTTTTACAAAAAAAAAAAAAAGAAGTGCTTAAATATAAATTTAAATATGATTTTGGTTTGAAAATGTGGCTCCAAATAGTGATGAGACAGAGAGAATGACTTGGTGTTTATTGTCACGTTGGTGAGAGACTATTCCGCAAAGAATTAAGCGATAATTGTTGTATATGTTTATTAGGCTTAATGGCTCCATAGCATTTTTGTTCCCCATTCTTTTTTGTTTCTTCTTCTTCTTCTTTGTTTCTACAAGAACCCTTTGTAGCCCTCTGGGCAGCAAAATCTAAGGATGGAATCAACGAATTGTTCCCATGAGGAGCTGATGACTCGACTCGTTGACTCCGTCAAGGAAATTTCTGGGTTTTCCGCTTCGAAAGGTTTCTTCGGGAAGGTCCAGGGCGATCTTGTTCGCAGGATCACGCTTCTCTGCCCTTTCTTCGAGGAATTGATAGAAGTTAATGTGGAATTGAATGAGGATCAAATTTCAGGATTCGAGGCTATGAAAATCGCTCTTGATTCAAGCCTAGAGCTTTTTCGATCGGTCAATGGAGGAAGCAAACTTTTTCAGGTTACTCATTACTGCTCTTTGTCTTTTAAGATTCTCTTTGGTAGCTGGCAAAGTGAGCAATTTCCTCTGTTTTCTATTCGAGGGTTTTAAGATTTTGGTGTTTAGGGTTTTGCTGCATATCTTTGTCATCTATAAGAATCCCCAGAATTTGGGGTATTGTCTTGTTTCTCTGATTTTGAGATAACCCGGAAACGGTTTGAGTCTGCCATAATTGAAGAAGGATAAAAAACTATTTCATTTCTAGATCATATGGGAAAGTTTTTGGCTGAGAGTCTAATGTTTTGTTGATGACCGTCCATGGTATCAGATTCACAAGCATTTCCTCTTATTTACTTTTATGTTCTGCAAAATATGTCATCATAGTTACCATTGCTGTGGTGATCGATGAGTTATGCGAATTTGTGATTTGTTTTCTCGTGTGTGAGCTCATTACTGTCTATATCTCTCAGAATTCACCTGAAATCAAAAAGTTGAGGCTTATTTCCTGTTTTGTTTGTGTTCTCTCTTCTGGCAGATTTTCCACAGGGGTTCTGTTGTGCAGAAGTTCCACGACATGACGGTGGAGATAGATGCAGCGTTAAGTCAGATTCCTTATGATAAGATTGAGGTATCAGAGGAAGTCAGAGAACAGGTACTTCTCAAGGCCTAGGTTTTTTTTTTTTTTGAAGACAATAATTTGAAAATCCGGAGGTTTTTTGTTAATCAAATCTGAATTCTTATGGTATTCTCTCTGAGTTTGTAGGTACAGCTTCTGCATTTTCAGTTCAAGAGAGCCAAAGAAAGACCGGAAGAGTCTGATCTACAGCTTAGCCATGATCTAGCCTTGGCAGAGGATGTGATGGATCCTGACCCTAAAATCCTCAAAAGACTGTCACAAGAGCTCCAACTCAGTACCATTGATGAGCTGAAGAAAGAATCACATGCAATACATGAATATTTTCTTTCATATGATGGGGATCCTGATGTTTGTTTTGAGAGGATGTCCTCACTTCTTAAAAAGCTGGTAGACTGTGCAACAATGGAAAGTTCAGAACCCGATACATCCACCGGCAACAGGATCATTTCGAGACATCGTTCTCCTGTTATACCAGAGTATTTTCGGTGTCCAATATCACTTGAACTGATGAAGGATCCTGTTATCGTCTCCACTGGACAGGTCTGATTTTGCAAGTTCCTTGTGCATTGTAGTGAGTTTGATTATTACAACTTGTGTATTTGTTGCTTTAGCTGATTCTTCGACCTTTGCAGACATATGAAAGATCATCCATCCAGAAGTGGCTTGATGCTGGTCATAAAACCTGTCCCAAATCTCAGGAGACACTTTTGCATTCTGGATTAACCCCTAATTACGTGTTAAAGAGTCTCATTGCACTGTGGTGTGAGAGCAACGGTATTGAGCTTCCACAAAATCAAGGGAGCTACAGAACCACAAAACCAGGAGGAAGCAGCTCTTCAGATTGTGATCGAGCATTTGTCCTTGCCTTGTTAGAGAAATTGGCAAACGGTACTACAGAACAGCAAAGAGCTGCAGCTGGAGAATTACGGTTACTAGCCAAGAGGAACGCGGATAACAGAGTTTGTATTGCTGAGGCTGGAGCCATACCACTCCTTGTAGAGCGTCTATCCTCACCGGATCCTCGGACCCAAGAACATTCTGTGACGGCTCTTCTCAATCTTTCCATAAATGAAGGTAACAAAGGAGCCATTGTTGATACAGGAGCCATAACCGACATAGTAGAGGTGCTAAGAAAGGGAAGCATGGAGGCTAGAGAGAATGCAGCTGCGACCCTTTTCAGTTTATCTGTTATAGATGAAAACAAAGTGGCAATAGGTGCTGCTGGAGCTATCCAAGCCCTTATAAGCTTGCTTGAGGAAGGAACCCGAAGAGGCAAAAAAGACGCAGCAACAGCGATTTTCAATCTATGCATATACCAAGGAAATAAATCAAGGGCGGTTAAAGGTGGCATCGTTGATCCTCTGACAAGATTACTGAAAGATGCAGGTGGCGGAATGGTTGATGAGGCTTTAGCGATTCTGGCTATTCTTTCAACAAACCAAGAAGGGAAAACAGCGATAGCTGAAGCAGAATCGATCCCGGTTTTGGTTGAGATTATCAGGACAGGGTCACCAAGGAACCGGGAAAACGCTGCTGCAATACTTTGGTATCTATGTATTGGGAATATGGAGAGGCTGAATGTTGCAAGAGAGGTTGGTGCAGATGTTGCCTTGAAGGAACTCACTGAGAATGGAACTGATAGAGCAAAGAGGAAAGCTGGGAGCTTGTTGGAGCTCATTCAGCAAATCGAAGGTGTTGTAGTAACTACTGTTCCATGAAAGCCTCGCTGTTATTTGTTTCAGTGTAGAATATCTATATATAGGAAACTTTTGGATTGACTCTGACTAAAGAACCTTATGTAATGATGCTATGTGTAATTTTCGATTCAGGTTTGTTTGTGTATACAATAAAACCTCTTTAAATTAGTATTTGATAAATTAATAAATAGTATAAGTTATATTTCTCTATTGGTTATTGCATTCTGATTATCAATCGTAAATTGAAAAGAAAAATGCTAACGCAAAGAAACAATCGTGACCATTATTGAGTTGTGTTTCGTTTACTTAAATTTGGGAGAAAAGTCAAATTTCATTTGCAGAAGTCGAAGTGAAATGCATACAAAAAAAAAAACATTATTGAATTTGTATACAAGAAGATCACGCTGTATCTCACCCCCAAAAAAAAAAAAAAATGAAATATAACACTACAACATTCGAATACCATTTCTCTCTGCAACCAAAATGATCCAGAAGAAGGCAAACAATGACATACAAAAAATAAATAAATAAATTAAAACACGCACAAGCACACTCGAGAGAAAAGATGAAACATAAGGCTCTGCTATGGATCAGCCAAGTTTTTCCATGAATGTTTCTATCAATGTTGCGCCATTGACGATCTTTGTTGTGGCAATAATCAAATCATAAGCCATTCCTTCCTGAAATAGAAGCGATTGAAGGAGGATTCAGCAAAAGTAGGCGAACAAAAAGAGTGTCTTTTGATAATAAATCTTGAAGCATATTACCTTAGAGGCGAGAAACCGTAGAGCAGAGATCTCAGCAAATGTTACACCTCCAATGAAAACAACAAGAACAATTGAGCGTCTTCCATCAGCAACCCTGTAATGATAACTACTAACATATTAGGATAGTTCAATGTTTTATCGTTTTGAAGAAACTACATTCGCAGTAGCAAGCTAATTCTTAATGAGAAGCTTACCCATTTGAAGCTCCATGCAATGAATCAAATGATGGACTACTTGGGAATCCACTCTGCACAGAGATGGTACAGAGTGATATATTTGCAAGCAAAAAATTAGTCGAAAAGAGAAGATACAATAGCAGAACAAAAATGGAAGCTTTTTTGTTTATCTTCCTAAATTGGGTAAAGGCGAAAGTGTACTGACTCTTTTAGTTTCCAGATGCGGTCCTGGCAACAGTTTTAAAATGTCTTCCATAGGACGCCTGCAAAGTTAATTTGAGATATCAAAAAACGACACCATTCTTTCAACATTCATATATGGGATTAGTAAAACTTCTCTCAATTTCTGATATTTATGCTTAGTATTTAAAGTCTCAAATTGAAACTGAACAGAATTCTACACTTTTTTTTTTCTTCGTGGTTATTTGCTTATCTAGGAAAGCCTAAAGTAATAATTTCACAGGCTACATAGGCAAAAGTTTTGGCTAGTGGAATGCAGGAACATACTAACCATCCAGAATGAATAGCTTGTTGGATAAGACGAATGCTAAGAGGAGCATATCCAGAATAGACATAAGCGATATCCTCAGGCCTGCACAAGAAGTTTATGATTAGAAAGAGTTGGTGCAAGGCCTAGCAAATCAGATTTATGTAGTAGATAAGTACTATTGAAACACGGAATGAAAGCACAAATTCACAAAATACAAATACCAGATAAAAACAAAGAGGTGATGCTATGGAAACTGATATATTCAGCCAATGATGAGTCCTCATAAATCAACAAAACTATCAAGTAAAAAAAGAGCTTAATTTGCTATAGAGATTGACAGAGGTGTCTTCGACTATAGTAGTAGAAAAAGACCTTTCAAGTCGCATATTTTTATTCAAGATCAAGATTGGATATTTCTTTACTAGACATCTCGACCCACTTCATAAGATTAATCCCATTGACAAATCATGTCAATGAATGTATCATGCATTCAGTAGGAGACAACATGAGTACATGACTAAAAAGAATATTACCTTGACGTATCAGTGTCTTCAACTATAAGTTTGAGTGTACGTTTCACTGTCTGCCAGTTGCTTTTAAACTCCTGCAGTGACCAAATGAAGGTACAAGTAGCCATTAGAATGTCAGACTTACCTAACCATAGAATACAAGAAAATAATTCATTCCACAAGGAAGCGAAGAATAACCAAACCTGCTTCTTCAACAATCCTGCTTTTTCCAAGTTGTTCAATGCGACCACATGCTCAAACCCATAACTGTGTAGTAGCTCCATTCTGGAAGTTGAAAGCCGAAGACAATATATGATTAAAAAAACAGAAAACTAAAAAATATAATACAGAATGACCGATGGAAGCTTAACTTGCCTTATATAATCAAATTGCTTTTTCGGTAACCCCGAGTTTGTAACAGAAAATAGGACTAATAGACGTAGGACATTAGTGAGAGGCTCCTGTTTATGGATCATCTCTTCTATGTACTCAAAGCATCTGCATTTACAAACAAGAGTTAGTAATAATCAATCATATAATAGATTTAAATATCCATTATGCCATCAACGTAAATTGTTTTTCACATCACGTGTAACAGAAAGAATCATGAAATCTTCTTGAATGGACGTATAATATACAATCGACGTGTTTCATTAAGAAGAAACTTACATGTCATAACTTTCTGCCTCAACAAGTGTCTGTTCCATATCAAGTTTCGAAAGAAATGACTGCTTGGATGTGAATGTCGTCAGGTGCTGGGCAAGATGTATGTGCCTCTAGGAACGAAAAAATCAAAACCAATTAAGTTAAATTGAAATTAATATGGTCTGATCCCTCTGCGAGACAAACAAAAAGGAACCTAAAGAAAACAAAGGTAATACTTACTGTCATCTCTGGTAACGAGTTAAGCTTCTTGACAAAGTCCTTTAGCTCAGAAACTGTCTGGGTCTGTGCATTACGGTTACCATACCCCATTAAAATCTTAGTCCAACTAATAATCTAAGGGGAAAATGTATGAATAGGCTCGTAGCTCCTAAGGCATAACATGGTCTATATTCATTCCTTAATTATTTACGTGCCAAAGAACACCCCTGATTGATGGCTCAGAGACTTGTACGTAAATATGTATCTACCATAACCTCTACCATGAACACTAGTCTACCAAAAGGAAGAGAGTAACGAAACGTACAGAATTGATTTCAGTGTAGTCCTCCTTCATGGTTGTTGCCTTCTGCCGTAGAACCTGCAATCATACTGCGTCTGGAAGATGAGGAAATAGAATCGCATGTCACAAAAAAAAATGAAAGACAAAAGGACAAAGGTCAACCTGTACAACGACTTCAAAGTTGAGATCTCTCGTCTCCTTGAACAATTTATCACTGTAAATTTATACATTCAAGAAATAAAGTTAACACTCAAACGTGTCCTACAACTGTAAGTATTAGCTAGTAAAATATTTTCGTTTTTAGGTCGACATTTCATAGTTACTTACAAAACTTATGAAAGAGATAGATAGACACACAACATGTAGCTTGGAAGGTCTAATCTAGCTACCAATTTAGGAAGCTGTTTTGCTATTATTCCTGTGTATTAATCTAGCTACCAATTAATACACAGGAATAATAGCAAAACAGTGTGCTTATCTAATCCAAGAAAAATCACAATTTCTATTTTCTATTCCATGCATCAAAAATACTCACAGAAATCATATATATGATGCAAGCACCTAACCTTGAATTAAGAGGAACTTTCATCTTTTTTCCCTCCTGCTGAGCACCCATCACAGTTGAGTCGACCTCGACAGCTCCATTACTGATATGCAAAAACTTTAAATAAAGGTTGGAGTCAGCTCACAGAAAATCCAATCAACCAACTTGATTAAAATCCAATCAACCAACTTGATTAAAATCCAAATTATCAATTGCAACAATAAAACCAAATATTTCTACACCATTGTTTGACCTTCCCCAAATACCAGAAAAGTACATAAACTCAGCAGGATAATGACAAAGCCCGCAGAAGCTAATTTGACTCTCACACTTGTGTAAGAATATCATGAGAAGAGAAAGCAAAAACACTCAACATAACTCAAATTAGTAGTAAAACTATGATATACAAAGTCAGTAACCCTCCCTCAGAGGGTGAAAAGTCCACCAGTTGCCCTGCCGGAAAATCCTACTCAAGCTACTTGTAGTCAAAACTGCAGTATTCAATTTTTTGACATTACCTCATCTAACAGTCCCTCATAAGTTAGCTGAGAACACATTGGAGTAACCATGTCAACCTGAAACAGAAAGGTAAAAGTTGAAACTGGTAGCCCCATGTGAATACATCTTTTTACAAGTATGCATTATAAAGTTACACATGGTTTTAATTTTGAAAAATAAAATGGAAAATGATCTAGGTTCAGACAAATCATAAAGTGATATAGTGGCACAGCCTTTACTATCTAAAGGATGCATGAGCTTCATAAAACCAACACCATGAACTTTCCTAAAAACTGTTAGCTCAATACATATAGACTGACAACTGCAATGATAATCAATAGCCATTCAATTAGCAAATATAATGCCAATCTAAATTACTTAAATTTGCTTTCCGTAATCATCCTTACTAGTGAATGAGCTAAACACCACTTAATTTCAATAAAACCAACACTTATGAGGTCTGTGGGTAAATGTCGCCCCAGAAAGCTAGCCACAGCCTTACAAGGCATCAGCCAGTCCAAATCCCAGAGTAAGTGGGATCGTAACAAAGTTTCTCTAGCTCTTAACCTTTATATCCAAATTGTCAAATCCATTTTTTGCGTCATATAAAATATATTTTCAACTTCCCAATATTTCCATCAGAAAGAACTATCTAACATTCAATTCATGAAGGACGGGAAAACACAAGGTAATCTTACCTCTCTATCCAATAAAATGAGTGTATCCACTTCAGGCCTTGCCACCTAAAATAGAACAAACATCATTTAGAATAGTGAAACGAATAAACAAAAAATTTGCTGCAAATAAGGATAGCCAAGTCACTAAATATTATAAAACTTAAACTGTTGCAGGCAAATTTTACATCATTTGAATTGACAGGTTCCTCCACTTGCATACGGTTTAGGATATCTGCAACACGAACTGATGCTTTGCCCTTTGCCCTCACTTTTGATATAACTCCGAAAGAAAACTACGATAAGAGTTAGTCATGAGATAGCATTGTGTGGATCATAATGTAAAGAATAAAGAAAGACTCAAACCTCGAGCTCATGTATGGCTTTTGCGACATGCCAAAGTGAGCTAACATCACCATCCACAAGGCAATCCTATCATTCAAAAAACCAAGTAAAACAAGATAAATAAGAAAGATGTGAACTTAAGGCCTCAAGGGAAAAGGGCACATGAAGTTATAAGTACGAATTGGACATATGAGCGTTCTACACACTTTTTCAGAGAGATCAAGCTCAAATGATATCACATCCTCATCTAGTGGAACCATATAGAGGGGAAATTCCTTCACGGTAACCAGGTTATGAACTTTTTCCTGCTCAAGAATCTGAAATAGCAGAATAAAAGATTTATCACCCCTTATTCAAAAGGTGGTAAAACAAGCAAACTGAAGCACAAATAGTATTAGAGGATGGAAATAATCACATACCTTCTCACACGCAACTGACCTACGAGGAACAAAGTAAACGTAGTAGTCTCTCTGAATCGCTTTTGAAATATCATTCTGAATGTGAGAAGCTATGAATTTCATAAAACTGAGTTGAGAGCGAACAAGATAAATCACTTTCGTGCATTCAGTCTGAACTGGTTCTGCAGTAAGATGTCGTAATTCCAAACCAAGTTCCTGTTAAGCAGAAAAAAAAAACAGATTCACCACTAATGCTGAAACCAAATTCAACCATTACAAGAAGAAAATAAATTCTATCATATCTTCCTTTCCTCAACAGAGTAATCGATCTTCGAGACAGACAACACCAGTATTTCAGTTCTACAAATTTCCTTCAAGCTAGTCATTCCATGAAAACGAAATAAGTCGGGAAGCATGAAATTACCTTCAGCGCCGACGTCTGGATGATCAATGAGACGGAGCCGCTGAGCTTTGGATCAATAACCAGACACTTAGTTCCCCGAATCTACAATCAAAGGCACCAATAAAAAGAAAGTCTTTAAGGAATGTAAATCATCTCCGAAGTTCATTCATCCTAATAATTCTCGATCATGCGATTTTGGTTCAATAATATCGACGCGAAGAGCAGAATTCAGAGTAAATTGAGACAAAAGGCAGTGGTTTTTGTTTCACATTCTCAATAGAGGTTTGTTTGATCAAATCAAGTAAAAAAATTCTTATTTTTTCGCCCAAAAAAAAAAAAAACTGAAATTGATAATTCTCGGCAACCAAACAGGACCTTCCGAATCATATAAAAAGAGTAACGGGACTTACGTCTTTAAGCAAGTTTACCAGCTCCCTCTGAGATTTCTCCCTGAATAAGAAATGAGCAGCATATGAGAAGAAAACGAGAAACAATCAATCAACTCAAAGTATGAGAATTGAAATGAACTCGACTCACCTGATGGATTTGAGATTGAGAGGAGCATTTTCCAAGTTAGGGATCTGCGCCATGGAGGACGATCAGAGATGATCGAACTTTCTCCGTTTTTCCTTCACCGTGTGACCGCGACGTTAGTCCACCGCAATAGAAGAGCACGGTGGAGAAGATAATTAAAAAAACAAAATGGGCCTCATAAGTCTAAAGATGGGCTTTAACAGCTGGGCTTGGTCTTGTTCTATATGAGAAAGGGTGTCAATTTCTTTTTCTGATTTAAATCCGTACAAGCTCGCTTGAGAATGACTCATTTACAATACTGTATATTTATCAGATTTTAAGTCATTTTAGAATCGCACTTTCCAAAACCGAGCTTGACTAAAATATCGGAGGCATAGTTATGAATATAAATCTATATGATGAAAATAAAATTGGATTTATCAGTGGGAATTTACCTCGCCGAAGAAAATCATAACTATCAAATTTGGTTTCAGTGCAATAGCATTGTGAAACACTGGATCATGAAATCAATTTCTAAACATATATATTGTAGCATTCTATGTTTCAATGATGTCAATATTCTTGAAAATTCCGAAGATATTTCACCCCTACTCCAAAAAATTTCCGGGATCAACTTGATAGCAGGAAGACGATAGGAAATGTCAATGGTACAAACTGTCATGTGTCAAAATATGGAGTGTGTACAAGTTGAGGTAGACAAGACCACGTTTATCAAAAAAATTGGTAATGTTTATTTGTTTTGTCATATATAAGGGGTAAATCAATATGAAAACTGTTAAGAGATGTTGAGACCGTGTATACGTCCATATGAATTTGGGATCCACTCTCTAGATTTCTATTATTACCTCATATCAAGTTATGGACCATACACGTTTTGGACCCGCTTAATAATGATAACTAGTTTCTCTTGTGGAGATGTTCTTGAAATTTAACTCTCGTCCGCCATGCTTTACAATATCAAGACATTTTTCTCACAATTTATTGATCCATTGCCTTCGTACTAGATTTTCTATTCACGTATTATGACTAATTCGTGAGTTTGGAGATAATCATAGATCTTGCTTGCATAATGTAGTTTAGTTAAGTTTTATGTACTTCCAAATAGTTAAGAGTCCATATCCTGCCTTCTACGGGGATAATTTAAACACAATATTTCGCGGATCATTTTTTTTTTTAACCAATATTGTTTAGTCTTGAAAGTTTGACTTACGTATTTCGTATCCTCGGCATTTTTTGTGTACTCAAAAACTTTGATTACATCCTTAGAGAACATAGCTTTCTCATCCTTTATAAGGAGTACTACGGATGTAGGAAGATAAATGGTGTAGGAATAAATATTTATTAGATTTATGATATAAACATGAATCAATACTTAATATCAGCCTTTCGTTTGATGTATGTATCTATAGCACATGATTTATATTTTATGATTGAATGTTGTAGAGATTGTAGAGAAATGGATCTAGAGCTTCAATCTTCACTGTTAGATTGATTAGATTCTATCGTCTATATATTTTGGATCTGAACTTGTATATAAGAGGTGTGATCCCTCGTTTGAACAATACAAGTTTCCACTTTTCTAATTTTTTTTATAGTATTTGGCTTTTCCATCTAAGTACTAAAGGTTCGATTTGAACAACGATGACTTAGCAACTTTTAAGGGGCATAAAGATAAAGATGGTAACATCGCACGTATAAGGAATTCGTTTGTGATCCAACACATATATAATATCCACAAAATACATATTGATTTAAAAAAAAGAAATATCCACATAAATCTATATAATCATTTGGATTTTGGTTAATTGTTGTAATAGTGTTCAATCCCGATAAACCAAACTGATATGATCTAATATCGGTTTTTTCGCTATTTAAATATTAATAAAAGTTGAATAATCTAAACCGAAACCAAACCGAAATTTGGGATGAACAATCCGAAAGTGTAAAAGGGAGAGAGAGGCGTTTTTAACGTGACCCACGAATCCACGAACGCGGGAACCATTTCCTTCCTTGACAGTCGTGCCTCCCTCTTCTCTTCTTCTCCTCTTTCCACTTCTCCACGAAATTTTCAAACTTTCCTTCTTTCAAACCTCTCTCTCTCTTTCTCTCTCTGCCCTTTCGTGCTTCGTGACGAGCGAGCTACTATGACTTCTTCAAACTCCTCCGCCGTCAGATCGTCGGCGAAACACGCGGCCGAGCGGATTCAGCAGCACTTGCCTCCCAGCAATCCCGCCTCCCTCTCTTCTTCTTCCTTGAATTTACCTGCTAGGACCTCTATCATCGCTCCCGGAGGAGCTCCCATTAGCCATTCTTCTCGCCCTAAAGATCGTCCCTCCTCCACCGCCTCCTCCGCCTCCGTCTCCTCCTCTTCTCCTTCTACACGCCGCTCCGGCACTCCCGTCCGCCGATCTCCGTCTAAAGACTTCGACGATGACAATGGTCTGTCCCTTTTTTCTCTCCTTCTCTCTTCGTGAATCCGTACGATTCTACATTTGAAAGATGAGCTTTTTTTTTTTTTTTCATTTTCTTTTAACGGATTTTGACTTTCACTCTAGGGCAATGCTACAGTCGAAATTTGGGGATTTTTTTTATTTGAATTGGTGGATTTTCTGGGATATTTGCTGGTTTGATTTTATTAGAAATTGAAATTAGATAACTTTTTTTTTTTGCTAAAAAGAGAGTTTTTTCGCTAAAAAGAGACTTATTAGAAATTGAAATTAGATAACTTGACTAGACAAAATGCACAAGCTTGAGTTTTTTTTTTTTTTTTCGGTTTGATAACTGGAAGCTGCGTATAGATGATTTGTATTCATACAAAAAAGTTGTTAACTTGTAGTTATAAATATTGTGAATTTGAAACTTTGATACTGAATTTTGAATTTTCATTCTTCTCTGCAGATCCTGGGAGGGTGAGAGTTTCTGTAAGAGTTCGACCTCGAAACGGAGAGGAGCTTAAATCGGATGCTGACTTTGCTGATCTTGTTGAATTACAACCAGAGGTGAGTAGATGCTAACTAACCATGGCTTCTCTCTCCCACCAACTTATTTTAGATCCTTACAAAGTGTTTATTCTTTTGTTCTATACAGATAAAGCGGCTTAAGTTGAGGAAAAACAACTGGAGTTCTGAGTCCTATAGATTTGACGAAGTCTTTACAGATACAGCTTCGCAGAAGCGCGTTTATGAAGGAGTAGCAAAACCTGTAGTTGAGGTTAGAAAATATCTGATTTAGAATTTATCGAGATGTTGAGATTATATATTTTTTGATTATCGATATTTTGTTACATTGAATCTGGCAGGGTGTTCTGAATGGATACAATGGCACCATTATGGCTTACGGTCAAACTGGCACTGGTAAAACTTACACCGTAGGAAAAATTGGTAAAGATGATGCAGCCGAGCGTGGTATTATGGTTAGAGCTCTAGAGGACATACTTGTGACCGCATCTTCTGCTTCTGTTTCCGTGGAGATCTCTTATTTGCAGGTGTGACAATGTGCACTTCTTCTGCTTCTGTTTCCATGGAGATCTCTTTTTCATTTATCTCGAAATAGAATTGTATATTTGTTCAGTGCTTAGGATCTGGTCTTCTTGTTGAACATTCAAAGACAGAAGATGGAAACATTGTGAATTTTGAAATGATTCTAGACCTTATATAAGATCCATGCCTAACATCTATATTTCTTCTTGCAATTCACAGCTTTATATGGAAACTATACAAGATCTTCTTGCACCTGAAAAAAGCAACATTTCAATCAATGAAGATGCCAAGACTGGGGAAGTATCAGTACCAGGCGCTACCGTAGTTAACATTCAAGATTTAGACCATTTCTTGCAGGTTTTGCAAGTCGGCGAGACAAACCGCCATGCAGCAAATACAAAGATGAATACAGAATCCTCACGTAGTCATGCAATTCTTACGGTGTGCTTCCGTAGAATATTTGGTCTATATGGTTTCTTGTTCATCAACAGAATCCATGTTTTGTGTCTGCCGATTAATGTAATGTATCTTCTTTGTAGGTTTACGTTAGGCGGGCTATGAATGAAAAGGCTGAAGTGGGAACTAAATCTCGAGATAAGGAGGCCAAACCTGAATCTTTGGGAGATAAAGGCATTCCTAGAGTTAGAAAGAGCAAACTGCTAATTGTGGATCTTGCTGGTTCAGAAAGAATAAATAAATCTGGTTTGAACTCCTTCACTGTTCATATAATCATTCATGTTATATCAACTATCAAGTAGTTTATGATTGAGTTACATCCTGTTTTCTTGAAGGCACTGATGGCCACTTGATTGAAGAGGCAAAATTCATTAATCTTTCACTGACATCCCTGGGCAAATGCATAAATGCTTTAGCTGAAGGAAGTTCTCATATACCGACTAGAGACTCTAAGCTAACAAGGCTTCTTCGAGATTCCTTTGGGGGTTAGTTTACCAAAATTTTCTTGAGCCATTTATAAATATACTTAGATGTTTATGTGCGTATAAAACTCATAAGCGTGACTCACTTCTGTGTCTTATACATTTTTCATATCTTCCTAGTTACTCTTGTGTCTGTTCCATAAATTTTGAAATTGGTTTTTGGCTCTGAACAAATAGGTTCTGCGAGGACTTCACTTATAATAACAATTGGGCCATCTGCTCGGTATCATGCAGAAACCACTAGCACAATAATGTTCGGACAAAGGGTCAGTTTTCATACTTCTATTTTGTATTTCCGTTTTTTACCAGTTAAGTCAATAGAAACTGTTCTTGACTGTTCCATGAAGTTTCTGTTCTCAGAAAAATCTCTTATATAAAGGGAATTATGAAACTGAGAAAGACACAATTTTCTAATATTTAGCAGTCTTATTTCTATCAGAGAATTTTATAGTAATGCCTTCTTGGTCATGTCTTGCTTTACAGGCAATGAAAATAGTAAACATGGTAAAGCTTAAAGAAGAATTCGATTATGAAAGTTTGTGTCGGAAACTTGAGACTCAGGTGGACCATCTTACTGCAGAAGTTGAAAGACAAAACAAACTAAGAAATAGTGAGAAACACGAGCTGGAAAAAAGATTGAAAGAATGTGAAATCTCTTTCGCTATAGCAGAAAAGAATGCGGTTACTAGGTCCAAGGTATTTGTCTCGACTACTCTTCATTAACATACAGTGATGATATTCACCTATTTCCTCGTTTTTTTATATGATGCCTATTTTCTTATGATATTCTATATCTGGTACTTATAATGTGAGGGGTGAATATGACATACAGTTCCTGGAGAAGGAAAACGCCCGCTTGGAGCTCAGTATGAAAGAACTTTTGAAGGAATTGCAAGTGCAGAAAGATCAGTGTGATCTAATGCGTGACAAAGCCATACAATTAGAGATGAACTTGAAAAATACCAAGGTACACTTTCTCTCATATATTGTTAGATCAGTCCTTTTCTCTTTTTTTGTTTGATCTTTATTTAACTACTTACAGAAGTTCTTGGATGTTTTCTTAAAGGCATGGCATCATATATATTTGAGCAGTGTATAGTTGATGGGCTCTGACAGTGTCCTTTTAATTGTTAGTAGCAGCAACAGCTGGAAAATTCAGCATATCAGGAAAAACTTGCAGATGCCAGTCAAGTATATGAGAAAAAAATTGCGGAGTTGGTTCAGCAGGTTGAGGATGAACAAGCCCGGAAAACAAACGCTGAGCATCAATTGAACGAACTGAAAAATGTTTTGAGTAAACAGCAGAAGTCTATTCATGTTAGTTAATAATCCTATTTTTTGTTCATCATAAATTGTTAAAGCTTAGATTTTCTTTTTTCTACTTTTTGAAACTAAATGGTATTTTTGGTGTTGATAGGAGCAAGAGATGGGCAACTATCAATATCAAAGGGAACTTGCGGAAACCACTTACACCTTTGAATCTAAAATTGCAGAGCTGCAGAAGAAATTGGAAGATGAACATGCTCGGTCTAACTCTGCAGAAGAGCAACTTAGACAAATGAAAAGGATTATAAGCGATCGCCAAGTTTTATCACAGGTTAGGCTTATTCCTGATCTTTTAATTTGGATTTCAACAAGCATGATACTTTCAGCTTTATGTTTCAGGTTAAGTGTGACGTAGGGTCAACGTATTTGTCTTTTTTTCTTTCAAATGTTGAAGATGAATTTGTTTTTACCTTTATTGTACAAATTGTATCTTGTGCTTCAGCTCTTGCAGAACGTTCTGTCTCCAATTGTTTTTCTCTTGGTTTTGGGTCCAGGAAAATGAAGAGACAAACGAACTCAAGAGAAAATTAGAAGAACTTTCACAAATGTATGAATCAACAGTAGATGAACTCCAGACAGTGAAATTAGACTACGATGATCTGCTTCACCAAAAGGTTTGGCGCCTAAACCTCTGCTTACTTGTTCAGATTTGGTCATACTCAAAACATCCAACCATTAATTTTTCGTTGATGAATATTTCTAAAATATACGTAAATTTGTGTTAAATAGGAAACACTTGGTGAAGAGGTTCGGGATATGAAGGAAAGGCTCCTTTTGGAAGAAAAGCAGAGAAAGCAAATGGAGAGTGAGCTTTCCAAACTAAAGAAGAATCTAAGGGACAGTGAAATTGTTGTTGAGGTGAATTACAATGAATTTGTTTCACCTTTTTCACATGTATTGTACTTCATTGGTCTTGCTAAGTCCATTTCATTCCACAGGACAAGCGTATGAAGGAAGATCTTCCAAAAGGATCGTCAGAATCTGGAGCTCTAACAGGCTCACAGAGATCACATGGGTTAAAAAAGTCTCTATCTGGTCAGAGAGCTACCATGGCAAGACTTTGTGAAGAAGGCATAATTCTTTCTCGTGGATTGAGCTCTTTTAACTTAGACATTTTTCTATTTCGTTTCATTTTGGGATAATCCTATTGACATCTTCTTTTCTATTTCGATTGCAGTTGGAGTTCAGAAGATATTACACCTAATTAAATCTGAAGACTTGGAAGTTCAAATCCAAGCTGTAAAAGTGGTGGCTAATCTTGCCGCTGAAGGTGTGTGATTTCATCTCTCTATCTATTATCAGCATGTGTCAATAGCCTCAAATTTTATTCCCATCTACTATTTACAATTGGATTCTCAATTTCTGAAATATTGATTTGTGATACACTAGCGCTTTGCCTTGACAAACAGATTTTCAGTTTAGGCAGTTACTGTTATTTTACATCATCTCTAGTTTCCAGAAGTTCTTGGTAGGTTTCAATGATACATTACTTTCTTTGTCACGGTACGTAAATGGCTTGTATCCTCTGTGTGTATGTGTTTAGAATCTAATCAGGTGAAGATTGTGGAGGAAGGGGGTGTAGAAGCTTTGCTTATGCTTGTGCAGTCATCTCAAAATTCAACAATTCTTAGAGTGGCTTCTGGTGCCATCGCTAATTTGGCAATGAATGGTGAGCACTTCTCTTGGTGGTTCAAGTACTTTTATGATATTGTTGTTCATAATCCAGTTAAACTTACTACTGAGAAGCAGAGCCAATTTAGACTTAAGTGGTCTCATGTGGTTGTGTGACTTGTGTCATTTATTTACAATGCTTGTTTGCTTGAATGTTGGATCAGTAAGTTGCATTAGACGGTTCTTGAATGTTTATTTATATGTTTTCATTGATTTATTGACCGCAGAGAAGAGTCAAGATCTAATAATGAATAAAGGAGGTGCTCAACTGCTAGCAAAGATGGTGACCAAAACAGATGATCCACAGACTCTAAGAATGGTAGCTGGTGCACTTGCCAATTTATGCGGAAACGGTGAGCACGAGATTAGAAATTTAGATTCCGATGACTTCCAGTATCAGACAGTTTTAAACATATCTATTTATCTGCACCAATGCATTTGTTCACTGTATAGCACATGCAAAAGCAAAAAATTTGCAAAGTGTGAAGAAGCTTTGTGTTGGGATGCTAAGTACGTATATAACTCTATATATTGCTGTGTTTTGCACAAACAGAGAAGTTTCTTAAGCTTCTGAAAGAAGAGGAAGGCATCAAGGGACTACTCACAATGGCGCAATCTGGAAATATAGATATCATTGCTCAAGTGGCAAGAGGGATGGCAAATTTTGCAAAGTGTGAAACTCGAGAAATTATGCAAGGTTTGAATAGTTGCTTACAAATATACCTAAAAAAAAGGCATATCCAAGTCAATCACTATAATACCTTGAGGGATCTTATGCATTGCAGGGCGTAGAAAAGGACGTTCTCTTCTTCTGGAAGAGGGTGCTCTTGAATGGCTGACCTCAAACTCACATATTGATTCTGCATCAACACAACGTCACATTGAGCTTGCGCTTTGCCATTTAGCTCAAAATGGTAAGCTCTGAACAGTTCTTTTATCAATAGTTTGTGTGGTTTGGCGCAAGACTAATACATGTATCTTTCTGATGCAGAGGAGAATGCGAATGATTTCAAAAGAACAGGAAGCGTGACAGAGATTGTAAGAATATCAGTGGAGTCGAGTAGAGATGACATTCGCAGCTTAGCAAAGAAGATACTCAAATCAAACCCTTACTTCTCAAGCTGAAGACGAAGTAACAGAAGAGATATGTACATAACATAAATGGCGAGTGGTACAGATTCTTAGCTGAGTCTGTGAGAATGTCATTAGATTGACTTTGTGATTGGGATGATGATATATATGGGTGACGACAGTCGAAGGACACCGTTGCTAATTTTTGTGAACAGTTTTCTTCATGTTTCGATATGTTCTTGATCATTTCTGTTAACGAATATGTAGTGAATACTCCATTGTAGTGAAATTTCAAATTTCAAATTGCCAATTATCCTGTGTAAGATTGATGTTGAGAAACATGATCAAACTCAACTCTCCTCATTGATGATGTATTTTGCTGTAAACTAGTCAAAATATTATTTGGAATCCATTTTGTAACCGTTGTTCCTTCTCATTCAACAATCATATAAATGTTAAAGATGGAGTGTGAGTAGTCAGTCTTCTTCTCAAGAGATATGGATATAACAAATAGTTAGTCTGTAGATGTTTTCACAGCTCCTAATGATTTTTAACTTACACCATAATTGATTCTCTCCTTCGTTCTTTGTCAATCTAGTTCGTGGCATTGTTAGATTCTTCTAATCGTAAAGACCTTCGTCATACCAAATATCAACCAAAAAGTCCACCATCTCCTACATAAACCGTAGATAGCAAATTCAGGTACAGAAAATGATTTTAGCTTCTTTAACTCGGTGTCAAATGGGATTAGATATAAGCTTACAGGTAAAGGGATCGACTCAGAGAAAGGTTCATGAGTTGAGAGAAGATCTTCATATGTAGTGGACCAGCTGCAAGAGATTTAAGATCTTCTTAGAAAACATTGGGACATTAGAACATTCATCTGATTCGTTGACAGAAACATGATGCTTCTGTTAAATGAACTTAAGGTTGGATGAAACAAAGACCTTATAATCTGATCCTTTGCAGTTTTTTTTCTTTGTCGAGATTGATCTCCCACCCATTTTTCCCTGTTCTCTTGCCAAACCTTTGCACCTGCAATCAAGAAGATGCTTATAGAAAGTGCTCAAGGACAAATAATCACAAATTACAGAACCAACAAGTTATAATCTCTGATGGTTTACGCCCACGAAAAAAACAGAGGTAAGGTCAAACAAAAACAATTTGGATGTAGTTTCTTGTCGAAGCTAATAACCAAGATTCGAAACAAAGTTTGAATGATTAGAAACAAATCATCATCTTAAGCTCAAGTGTGGAATGTACCATGATTCACAAGTGTAAGGGTGCTCTCGCTGTTCTTTTTAACCGAGCTTTTCTCTTCTAGGACCAGTTTTGAAAGCTCAAGAGGTTTGTTTTCGGTGGACACACAATTTGCAGGAAAAATCTCCATTTTGATTCAATCGAATGATCATTCCTTTACGAATAAACCCGATTTTACCGATTCAACTCCGCATACAAAACATCAAAGGTTTCCACACAAGCTGCTAGGAATTAGGAAACAACATTAAACCGGTCAAAACCAAGCTAAGAAAAAAACATTAAACTGTTACAAATAAGCAGGATTAGCGAGAAGGGTTTGGTATAATTTACCTCATTGACATTTCATCAATCAGCTTGTGGAAAACCTAGACGATTCAATAAACAAAGAATACCAGATTTCTCAGGAAAACAATACATTACGAAGGAAGAAAAATCACTCCAACAATATTTCTCTGCAAATCATTCATATCAAAAACCAAACTCTTTGCAAGAAAAAAAAAGAAGAAGATTTTTTAAGAGAAGAGAACGGAGCTCTTCATTCCTTTTTTAACACATTGCGTTCAAATTCATTAACAAATCTTCATCTATAAGGCAACAAACAAACAAAAAAGATTTTCAATTGCAGAACTTATTCTATCTTCCTAAAAAGTGTATTGGAACAAAATGGGCAATTCCGATAAAGTATTTATTCAAAGATCCAAAATAAACAGAACAGATGCATTCTAAATCCAAATATTTCCAAGGAATAAGCTAAAACTTGTGATATAAAGAGAAAATTTACAGAAGAAGAATAGAGGAAAGAGAATTTACCTTAATGCGGAAGTATCAGCAGATTGAAACTGCTTTTCGTTTTCTTTTAGGTTTTATATGTAAAGAGAAAATTTAGATCTTAGGTCAATGATAATCAACTAAAAATAAATTTAAAAGGGAATAACAGCCAAAAATAGAATTAAGAATTAATTTAATGTTTACTTCGATGGTAGATGAGTATTAATAAATCTATATCCACTATCCAGATCTATCTTGGGTCAATGAGAAAGAAAAATTGAAGCTGCAAGACCCACGCATGATAAAACAAATAATGTAGCACAACTTTCTCTTTCAATCCTACGTGGATGTGATTAGGAAGATAACTCCATCCTTTACTATATGTGAGGAGAAGGGATAAAATTTTGTCACGTGTTATATATAAAAGTTTTCTTAGTTAAATACTAAATTATTTGAAATTCTGATAAATTCATAACTATAATCAAACTGAAATTCATATTATTTTATATATTTTTTTAATATTGAAACGTATATTATATTTACCTATTTTTTTAATTATAAATAGCATAGAACCAAAAAAAAAACAATTAATCAGATAGTATGTAACTATTATATCGACATGATATTTTACGTTAAGAAAACATTTAAGAAAAAAAAAAAATCGGAATTACGAATAACTTTTAAAGCTAACAACTAGGCAGGGACGGCTCTTGACAAGAGCAAAGAGGAGCAAATGATGAGGACCAACAAGGCACAAAATATTGAGATATTGAGATGATCAAGGAAGGTAAGATGTATCATGTATGTGTGTTCTTGATCTCCTTTTCTATGGGTCTTTGGAGTATCCAAGAGGGTCTTTCTCCATACTCCTCCTGTGCTCAACAAATGCAATAGCTAAGAACTCTATGGCCAAGATTGTGGGCAGAGTAGCCTTGTTCCCCAAGTAAAATGGCTTGTCCTCATGAACTAACAACACCTTCAGTGTTTCTTCTGTAGTGGAGTTTATATAATATGTGATTGATTACTCTCAAAGCTCAAAGTCGACAACTTAATATCCTTTCATTGCGTTCCTATAATCTAAATGATGTAAATTTTGTTACAAAGAAGCATAAGATTTAATACAAATTGGGTTCGTAAACCGATTCAAAAGGTTTGATCACTTAGAATTCAAGGTCACACGAGCAATCGATCACCGAGACAAAATACAGGTTTCACAATCTGTCTTTCATTACACAAGAGTTTTGATACACATAAAGCTCATAGGATAATATATTACTATTCTTTTTTACAGTCACTAGTTGAAAGGGATAACAATATCGCCAATGTTTTTGTGCCATGGATCCGCCAAGTGAGTAGCCAGGTTCTCCAATGGTCCCGTGCCTGGGTAGGCCGATTGTTGCACACAGAAGCCTACAAACGCCAACAACGCAAGCCGTCCTGACATACCCACCAAAAACACATAACATTAGATATACATTTTATAAAAAAATTATCAAGAAAGGTAAGATGTGTGTGTGTGTGTGTGTGTGTAGTTACCGTTCTTGATCTCCTTAACTTTCAACTCCTCGAACTTCTTGGGGTCTTTGGAGTATCCAAGAGGGTCAAACGCGCCTCCTGGGTACTTCTTTTTCTCAGGATCTTTCTCCATGCTTCTCTGGTGCTCAACAAATGCAATAGCTAAGAACTCTATGGCCAAGATTGTGGGCAAAGTACCCCACGGGACCGGGTTTCCCAAGTAAGTGGCTTGTCCTCCAGGTATTGCTGCCCATTCTTGAGCCTTAACCCAGTTTCCGTATCCCAAAGCCTCTGGTACCAAAATCCCTGGCTACATATCACACCAATTCATAAACCCTTTCTCCATTAGACCAAACTTAAACAGACTAAACCATTTTGATTTGACAAAGATTGGATATTGAAGTAAATTGTTGAAACTTACAACAGCGAGCATAGCCCATCTACAGTGGATGAGCTCTGATTCCTTGTATCTCTCAAGGTTCTCTGGAACCTCTCCAAGTCCAAGTGGGTCAAACCCAAAGTCACTGCACATTTTAGCACCCAATAATTTTAAAATTGAAGTTCTCCAATGTTAAAATCAGAACCCTAATGTCATCAAAAAAAGGGTTTTCAATAATTTCTCTCTCTAGACACATCTAAGAAACTTGAGCAAAAAGAGGCAGCGATTGAGAATACATGGTTCCGAATTACTTAAAATTTGAAGCTTTTAAACAGCCTCCAAATGTTGCATCAAGACCTTTATGTCATCAAAAGGCATTTCAAATTTTAGACACAACAGAGACAGACGGCGATTGAAAAAACCCGGTTCAAAAAATTGAGCAAGCATTCTCTTTTCAATAAAAAAAAAAATTGAGCAAGAAATAAAGTAAAAGGATTCGAATTTCTGAGGCACACATCTAACAAAAACTGAGAAAGACGTAGACGTGAGAGATGTGAATTTACGTACCCAGGAGCAGAACCGTCGAGGTAAGCTGGTCGTGGCTCGCCGGGCATCCAGTGAGCGGCCATTCTGATTCGGCCGACGTTACCGGCGTTGGGGAGCGGAACTCCGGCGGAGACGAATTTAGACTTTGAAGAGGACAGAAGCGAAGGGTAGACGGCAGCGATGCCGCAGCTCATGAGCGAGTTAGACGCCATTTGTTTCTCTCCTCTCCCTTTCTTGCTTACCACAAAGAGAAGAAAGATGTGAAGGAGAAGGTGTTTGGAAGTACGAGTGTTGAAGAGTGATAATATAAGTAAGGTTTTGTAGGATGCGAATCTAAATGCAGATTGCAATTGGCTAAAGACAGTCCGCGTGGCTTTTTCATTGGGCCACGTGGATTCTCCATATCATGTTTCTCTCCTCGATATCTAATCTGCTCTGTGTGGTTGAGATAATGACAGAATCTACGTAAATTACCATTTTGCCATTTATCCACGGCAAAGATAAAAAAAAAAATTCTTTTTTTTGGTATCAATGGCAAAGATAAATTTGAAGGAAGCCAAAATGGTATACAAAAATTATCACAGGAAATCGAAACCATTTTTTGTTTTCTTTTACTACTAATGACTTGACAATTTTACAAACTATGGACCAGATTGCTTTTCTTGGTGAAGTACCATTTTCTGCATATGATCATCACTTCTCTAAGCCCTGCACTAAAGTGGACTCTGATTCTGAAGATCTGCCTCGCGTCTTTTCCTTCTTATTATATTAAACTGAGCGGTGAGGTTTCATTAATCCGGACATTTGTTTCCAGAGAAGCACATGCCAGAAACTTGCCATGAAAATTGCAGATACATTCTACCAGTGATATAGACAGAATCCTTGGGACTAACTCTCTTAAATTCGTTTCTCATTCAGACCCATCTTCAAGGATGAACACAACAACCCATGACTTCCAGACTCTAGTCAGAGACATACGTCTAATACTAAGAAAGTTCCTTTGAACTTCAAAGATTGATTTTTGCACATGAACATCTCAACAATACCAAAGGGAAGCAGACCAAACAAATGAAAAAGGCACATGTCAAAAGGATGATCTATCACAGCCATAAGAAAACTCGTGATTATAGTGTATAGATTTTCAGGCACATAGTACCACTGTTCTATAGCTAAATCCAACATACAATGTGTCTCTTTATGTAACACAGCCATAAACTATTGAGACATCAAGAAGACTTCTGTTCAAATTCAGCAGAACAAAAACCAAATCCAGGCATCGACAATCGAATCAATAAAAGTATTGATCAGCTTCAAGAACAAATAGCTCTTTCCACCACTTCCTGCAATTCTCCACTCTGAAACGCCTCAAGAGTGATATCACAACCACCGAAAAACTCACCGCCGATGTAGAGCTGAGGGAAAGTCGGCCAATTCGAGTACTCTTTAAGTCCTTGCCTCAGCATCTCGTTCTCCAGAATGTTCACATCTTCGAAAGGCACGTTCAAGTTCTTCAGGATCTGAACCACCGTGTTGGAGAATCCGCACATCGGGAAATCTCTCGTTCCTTTCATGAACAGAACCACTTTCTCCGAATTCACCAGTTTTTCCAGCGTATCTCTAAGTTGTGGCGTAAGCGCCGACGCTGAGCACCGGAATTTGGCTGCCGGAGAAGCTGGTTTGAGTTTGGGATTCGAACGGAGGCCGTAGATCGATAGATGACGGTTGTGGACGGCGATTGCCGCCGTCGGTTGAGAGGCGAATCTGAAAGATTGAGGCTTGTTGACAATAGAGGAGGAGAAGACGCCGGCGGGAGTTATCAAGGTGGGCGTTTTGATAGATCGGAAAGCCATGTTTTTTCTGGCGATTTTACGATTTGGAATTGGTAAACCGAAAGTGGTAGTGATTTATGAGCCACAAACACATAGTGGGAAGACGAATAGAATAAACTTTGTTGCCAAACAGCACTTAGCCAATAGTTCCACTTGCATTTGGGATCAAATTTTACTTCGGTTTGATTTAATTTGGATTAAAAAAGTTTCCGTTTAGTTTGAATTTGGACAAAAATCTTAATTTTTTTTTTTTCGACAATTCGTTTATAACAAAAAGCCCAAAGGGCTGTTACAGCTAGGTATAAATGAGCGAGCATGAGGCCCAATCAAAGCCCACAATAACATTATCGTAACAAGATACGTGAAGCGGTTACCTATGAAAAGAAAACACACACGTGTCCCTTTGGCAAGCGGGCGTTCGCATGCAAATCGGATTCTATCTAGCAACTCCTCGAATCCTCGTCCAAGTGCCTCGAAGTCTTCTTGCCTCAGTTGGAAAGGAACCGTTGAAACTTCTCCAATATAAATGCCAATATCGTTGAGGTTATTATAAAATTTGATTTCGGATTGATATATTTTGTTACAGTTCGGCGTTTTATCCATGTCCTATTGAAGAGTGATTTAATTAATGAAAAATATTACACGTAACTTCCATTTAGATAATTAATATTTTTGCAATATAAATAAGTTAGATTATAGAGAATATATATAGGATATGCAAATGTTTACTAATAAAATGTCGATTAATTTATGTAATTGATTACAAATTAAAAGTTATTTTTTTATTTTTACTTGTCATCAACATATCAAGGACATGCCAAAAGATTGTTTTACCAGTTGTCCAAATTTCCCTTAGGTTTAACAAGAATTTATGCTTTTCTCGTATGAATTTTTTTTTCTTTTGAAAGACACGATTTTCTCGGGCTCTCCTTTTGAACAATGATGAGAAAAATAGAGAGAACGGTGGGAAAAAGAAAGAGGTTAGAGGAACTATTGCGTCTTCGGATATCAAGGCGACAACTCCAACGACGACTCACATGGATACACACTGACACGTTCATACAAGACTTGATCCTCTTTCCAATGTCTCCAACTTCGTATCCATCAGTGCATCAAGTGCTTCTTTTTTGTTTTCACCACAGAGCTAGTTCTCTTTTCTTCATTCACAAGGCATCTCCGGTATATCCATAAACTATTATAACTTATCATACAACTTAGCTCCAGGCAACATCATTTGTTTTTCAGTGAACAACATCTAGAAAAAAGTTTTGTTGTCGAAAACAAGTTTTCAGAGTTGAAGACAAACCACACGAGTCCAAGCACGAAGAAGAATTGAAGAAGCATCCCAATTTTAATCACAATCAAAAATGAGTTGGCATGTTGCTGAAGCTCTTGAAGAAAGTGCCAACTCCTTTAACATCTCAAATTTTGGAACATCCGATCCAAAAGACGAGATTGTTGTAGTCTTCAAGTGAACAGCAGTTTTCAAGATATAAACTGCAAGATCTCTGTCTCCTGGATCTCCTGTGTATCCCAACCAGTTGAGAGTTTGAAGACTCGACAAAATACATTCAGGAACAGTACTTGGTTGATTCCAGTAAACCATATCATTACGCTGATGATCCTGAGATCAAACAGAAGAATTAGACCAGACAAAACAAAAATTATAGTTTAACAAACAAACTTACATCCATTTCGAAAAGGTCTAGTCCTTGTAAGTTAGAAGAATCTTTGAGCAGCCGGACAAGTAGATTCGACGAATGCTCTTTGCATCTACATAGCTTCAGATGTTCAAGCTAGTTGAAGAAAAAACCTTCGTCATACATAGCCTGCGCACAATATAGAAATTATTGACAAATAAATGGTTATATAAATGAGTTGATAAATGGAAAATGATTACCTCTGAACATATTGCAAGACGCTTGACAGATGTAATTGATCCAATAAGACTATTGATGTTAGTTAATTCAACATCTACATATGCCTCGATCAGGTTAGGCATATTCTCAATCAAACAGTAGTGACTCTTTTCACAATGATCTTTAAGTTTAAAATACTTTAAAGAAGGAGTTTCTATCACAATCCCGTCTATATCAAGACCATAAGGTATACAGATTGATAAACTCTGCAAAGATGGGACAACGACAGCTAACTTTCCCATGTTGTCATACTCATGTAAATCCACCAATAAATCTTCAAGAACTGGGCAATTAGATAGAAGCCGTTGAAGAGATTCTTCATTGAAGTATGTCACAATTTGAAGGTGCAAAGTTTTCAGAGAGGGAAGAAAAACCATTCGAGGGACATCCAAGAGAATCTCGCCATAGAGTTTCACGATCACGAGCGATTTGCAGGTATAAAAGTTACTCGGCAATATGTTTGACGTATCCGAATAAGAAGCATAAGAAATCTCCAGCTCACGTACGCAGTGAAAAACTGCTATTACAACCCACAGCTTGACATTCTCAGGTTTAAAATGTAAATTACTCAAGTCAAGACGGAAGCTTTCTATAACCGGAGCTCTATGTAATGGCAGATTTATGTCAAGAAAACACCGTAACCTCTTGCATTCAGAGGGTGAAGAATGTCTATGAGCGTACTCAAGTTTAGGCAACCACATCCAGAGATACTCCCATCGTTTCGACAAAACGCTAGTGGATACAGCAACTTTTGTGGGAACAAACAATAAGATCTTAATAAGCAGTTCATCAGACAGCCCACTGATCCTGTCCATATCTTTAAAAACCCAAGATACCGTTGTTGTTACCGTCGACAGAAGCTGGATTTTGTCTTCCTCTTTCCGACCCTGATAAGAAAAGAAAAAACACAAGACTCAAAAAGCCAACCAAACGAAAGTGAAAACACAGAAACAAAGAGGAACGGGACAAAACCTTAGAAAAAGCTGGATTGTTAGGCGAGAGTCTTTTCCTGTGAATTTCAGAGTAGGAGGCTCGGGAACCAGAATCAGAAGATAAACCGGAAGTGTCCGAACGACTGCGAAAGCATTTGTCGACACTGAATACCCATTTCACTTCTAAATAGACTAGTTGTCTGAGCTAGGAATCGAGGAAAAGGGTAAATGTAAATAAAAGCTTGAATCCAAGAAAAAGGTTTATCAGAAGATATCGCTGAGCATCGGTATTCGGAACCACGAAGCTTCTTCCACGCCGTTGGATTAGCGAATGGTTTTTAATTACCATAAATGATCAAATCGTTCGGCTTACCATAAATGATCTAAATCTCTCCCATCAAAAATATGAACTGGGCCTCAAGGCCCAATAATAATATATGAGCTTGCTTACCAAATATGAGACCCAAAGTCTAATCAACCTCCATGCTAAAACAATAGAGGACACAAATTCCCAAAGAGAAACAGAAAATCAAAGGCTCAAGAAGAAAAACCTATTAGCCTTGTTTCCAGCTGAGGGTTAGAAGGCAGAGAGAGAGAGCAGCTTCTTCTTCTTCAAAGCTCTCTCCCATGTGGATCCCAAATCCTTCTCTGCTTCTCTTTCCTCACATTTCTCAACCAACATTCTTCTTCTGACACTCACTTACTACCTACAACTTCCACTTCCAGGCCAATGCTCTGCTTCCTTCGGCCGAAATAGAAAAATTCCAAGCTCACCGCCAAAATCAAGCACACCAAGTCGCAATCCGCCATTAACGATGCTTCTTCCTCACTTCTCCAACACCATTCTCCTCCTCTGCATCTTCTTCGCACTTCTCGAATCCACTATATCCCTAAATCTCACTCTCCCTCACCAACACCCTTCCCCTGATTCCGTCGCTCTCCATGTCTTAAGGTAAGAAAATCCCTTCTCTACTTTCCACATTTTCCCGGAAAAAAAGCTTCTAACAAAAAATTTCAAAACTCTCTTCTTCCTTCCTCCATTCTCACAGTAAAATCAATGCATCCCTCTCACGGAGACAACTCAGCTCATCATCATCATCATCCACTTGCCGTACCGGAAACCCAATCGACGATTGCTGGCGATGCGACTCCTCCGACTGGTCATCCAACCGCCAGAGACTCGCCGACTGCTCTATCGGCTTCGGACGCGGCACACTCGGCGGCAAAAACGGCCGGATCTACGTCGTCACAGACTCCTCCGACAACAACCCAGCAAACCCAACTCAAGGAACACTCCGTTACGCCGTAATCCAAGAAGAGCCACTCTGGATCGTCTTCTCCTCGAACATGCTCATCAGGCTGAAACAAGAGCTCATAATCAACAGCTACAAAACCCTAGACGGACGCGGATCCGCCGTACACATCACCGGAAACGGCTGCTTAACTATCCAATACGTGCAACACGTCATCATCCACAACATCCACATCTACGACTGTAGACCTTCAGGAGGCGCCGTCGTCGCTGCTTCGCCTACGAAAGTCGGAAAACGAGGCAGATCCGACGGTGACGGGATCTCCATTTTCGGATCCCAGAAGATCTGGATCGACCATTGCTCGATGAGCCACTGCACCGACGGGCTCATCGATGCGGTGATGGGGTCAACGGCTATAACCATATCGAACAATTACTTCACGCACCACGACGAGGTGATGCTGTTGGGTCACGACGATAACTACGCGCCGGATACGGGGATGCAGGTGACGATTGCGTTTAACCATTTCGGACAAGGGCTTGTTCAGAGGATGCCGAGGTGTCGGAGAGGCTACATTCATGTTGTGAACAATGATTTCACTTCTTGGAGGATGTATGCACTTGGTGGTAGTGGTAATCCCACCATTAACAGCCAAGGGAATCGTTACTCTGCTCCTTCTGATCCTAGCGCCAAAGAGGTAAAATTTATAAACTTTAATTTTGTTTTTTTTACAAATTTGAATTACCCATATCGAAAAATCTTCCCTTTTTCGTTATTTTAAGTAAGCTTTTGTTTAATTGTTTCAGAACTTTTTAGGGTTTACTTAGTTTTTGTTGAGAGATTTTAGGCTTTTTACCATAGAGGTTGAACTTTTGAGTGGCCAGTTAACTTTTGGGTAATGCGGAGTTTTCATTCGTCGATTTTGGCTATGGTCCAATGAATCCAGTTCATCTTTCACATGGACAGTTGTTAATCTTTTGCTAGGAGCAAGAAATATCTGGAAATATCCGTATACTACGATGAAAAAAAAATAGTAAAAGAATCTTATTTTTAAAAGAATTGAGTCTAGGAGGAGTGAGATAGTGATGGTATGTAATGTATAGTGCATGACAGCCATGTGGGCTGCTTGTTGCTGCTTCTCTCTACTCGGTCCACACACTTTTCTTCATACCCTTTTTCCACCCCACGCGCGACGGCGGCGCGTGAACCACAGATTGCTGACTGTGAGATTCTCGTTTAAGCAGGTGACGAAGCGAGTGGATTCGAAGGACGATGGTGAGTGGTCGAATTGGAATTGGAGAACGGAAGGAGATCTGATGGAGAATGGAGCTTTCTTTGTGGCGTCTGGTGAAGGAATGAGCTCAATGTACTCTAAAGCTTCCAGTGTGGAGCCTAAAGCTGCGGCACTCGTAGACCAGCTCACTCGAAACGCTGGCGTTTTTGGCGGTCCCAGGTACTTTTTCTCCTTTTTACCTTTTTTTTTTAACTAGATTTTTCTTATCCATTTTTTTTTTGATGCATGATCTTTCATTTTGATGTTTAATGTTTAATGTTTAATGTAATTAGATTAGATGTGAAAGCGCGTGATAAGCGCATGTTTTGCCAACGTCGTCAAGTAATTTTTAGTACTAGTATCTTTTTGTTGTGTTTAGTCTTTCTTTTGGAGTCTAGTCACGTATCATTAATAATCATGGTTATAGATATTGTCTAGGTCGAGTTAATTTGTGATTTTTTTGGGAAAAGCCAGTCTAGCTAATCAGCCTGCTTAAATAGAATAAAAATAGATCCTGTCTTTTTTTGAGCTTCTACATTCTATAATTCTATCGTATTTAATTATTCCTCAAGTAGAGACTATATAGTAGTAATAAAATGAATATTAGTTGAATTATCGTAACAGTGTGAATTAATGTAAACAAGTTATTTAACTAACTCACTGGGTTTTTTTAAAAAGTAGCTCATTGAGAATATCAGACGTTAGGATTTTGGCAGTATTCCAGAATTCAAGTAGACGCACGTGATCGTCTGCCTAGGGAACCGACCAACTTGACTAGTGTCTGAATTAAACCCCACTTGCCATTTTTCATTTTTTAATAATTTAGACTATAGTACTCTTCAATTTTTTTGTCCATTTGGGAATATGGACGGTCGAAATGTCTGTCATAATTTAAAATTTTAATTAAGGCATATATGATGCATCTATATCCATCATATGTTAATTATTTGTCCCCTAGTCAATTTATAATACGAAAAGTCAATAAATTTTTTGGGAGTTATGATGTAATTATGATGGAAATGTGGCTTAAGGGAGATGGGACCCCTACGTAGAAAAGATGATTCCTTTTTCTGTGGACCCATTACCCCTTTTTAATCGCATTAATGTATCCCTTTTGACTTTTTTTTATGCTTCGATTTAGCATATAATGTCGATTTTGTTAGGCAAAACTTCTTCTAATGAAATTAATTTTGGGAAGCAGGGATGATGAAGGTCAGAGTGGCGATTCTAATTCTGGGTATGGAGGAGGAGGAGGCGGAGGCGGCAGCGACAGCGGTGGAGCAATGGGCGATATGAGCGGCACGACAAGAGGAAGCAGCAGCAGCGACGACAGCAATTTCTTCGGGATGATATTCGGAAGCAATGCACCGCCTAGGCCGCGTTTAACGTTATTATTATTGTCGTTGTTAATGATTTGTGTTTTGTCATCAACTCCATTATTGTGGTAGACCGCAAGGATAACAACTAGGATTTGGACCGTTCAATTGATTGGTTTTTTTGGTGTAAAGTGGCTCTCCATTATTCTTTTGGGTTCACAACAATACAAAACCAAAACCAAACCGAAATTGGAATGTGAAGGCAACGTCAAAGACGAACTTTGTGTCTTTGTCTCATCAAATCAAATGCAATGGCTCATCAAGATGTAACATCTGATCTTCCCGTTACTCCACTATCTTTTTGTGTCCAATACTTTTCTCTTTTACCCCAATTACATTAAAAAGAAATGTTGTGAAGAAAACTATAAATAAAGTGTCATGCTTTATTAGTTTATATATTGTCATATTTTGTCTATGCTTGTAAAAACACTTGGTGAATTACTACCAAGTTTTGCAGAAGCTGCACTAAATTTATCTTCTATGTCATGATCTGGTCGGCGACACATGTGGATTTATATTCCCGGTCGCCATTTACAAGGGACCAAAAAAGAAAGAACAAACAAATAAATAAATTATTAGAGAGTCTCTAAAAACATTACTCTTGAAAAGGAAGATAGCTAAGACCCATCATCAAATGGGCTTTTAGTCTGCAGCTAACGAAGCAGCTTCTTCAAGTCTCTTCCATGTCAACTCTCTTTGTTCCAACAACTCGCTTGCCTTTGCTTCGTTCTCCGGATGTTGTTTCTCGCACTCTTCAAAGAGCTCAGTGTCCATCTCCATAAACATTCTTCTAACGTTCTCGGACAGACCGTGCACCGCTTGGTTCCAATGTCCTTTCATGTTCCTCTCCAATGCTTCAAAGATTATCGGGAAGATCACGTCTTTGTTCTGAGCAATCAGGCCTACTATATGTTCATTGTTCCACAAGAAAAGAGCTCTCTCTGCCACCTGCATTCCTCACAGCTCTCTATCAGCAATTACACCCCATAGCTAAAAATTTCCTTACACATCACTTTCTAAGACTCGTTGGTATCTATGTCAATGTCGTGGGAATCGAATCTAAGTACACAACTCAAAAGAAAAACATATGAGGTTGAGAAATGAACCTGGAAGTGTGCGCTATTAAGACATTTCCCAATCTGTGTAAACAGAGGAACAACACATTGCTGAAACTCTGATGACTCTGTAGCATCCAAAACCTCTTCCAACTCTCCCAAGAACAGAACCTCCTTTTGACAATTCGTAAGCGGCCAATACTTCAACAGCCCACGGATCACGGTATCAGCCAATTTGTAATCTTTCTCCACAAACTGCGTCACGCAGTAGGCCAACTGCTGGTGGTAAATCGAGATACCCTTGGACTTGTGTAATGGCAAAATGGCTTTCACAAGATACAATCTATGCTCCTCTCTCATTGGCACTGTAAATCCATTGATCACACTTCCTAGAATCTCCAATAACTCTCCAATTCCAATGCACCTCTCAGTCTCATACAAGAACTTGTAGAAAATGTTGTAAATGGAGCACCTGATAAACGGGCGGTGAAATATGAACTTCCCATAGATTCTGTGAAGAACAGTTTTCAAGTATTCCCTCTCCCTAGGATCCTCAGAGTCGAACAAATCGAGTAATCTCGACACAAAGATGTGATTGATGAATTTTTTGGCAGTCTTGGGCTCGATTTCTGAAGACACTACATACCGCAAAAGAAGCTCGTAGACGAGCTGCAAATGAGGCCACCATGGCTCAAGGTAAGGCTCTTCCTCTTCAGGATCATTCCCTTCAGGAGGAGCTCCTGTGTTCTCGTAGTGTGCCGGAGGGAGACACCGGAAAATGTTAGCTGAAACCATTCTTATGAGCTCGCTCTGCATCGTCTCATTGACTTTACCTGACGAGGAGTGAAGGAAATCCACCAGTTCGAGAAGCGTCTGCCTCTTGATCTCTTTCTCGCGTGGCATTATCAAAGTATCCGAGAAATCGCATTGGCAAGAACACATGTGAGCCTTCTTCATGAAGAGGAGAGGCCGATCTGAGGAAGAAACGTCTTTCAACAATGGGAGTACTTCGAGGGTCGGCGTTGATGTGAACATTGGGTGATTCGGTGTCTGCGAAGGCGACGGAGCCGCCGTCTGAGATTCGCCATTTGGCGCCGAAGACGCAGCGACGGTGGTGGTACGGCTTCCGCGGACGACGTTGTTGCCGGAGTTGTTATCTTGGTGATGTTGATCCGATTTGTTGAATTTCTTCTGACCCAGCTTTATGATTTTGTTGAACATCTTCGGATTTGTGATTAAAAATGCAAACTTTTTTGTTTTTCTTCGTCAAATGGATTGATCAAAACCCTAGAAAGAAAAGAAAAAGATTCGTCGTGAGATGAAATGAGATTGTTTTTGTTTCTTTTTCTTTCTGCAGGAATTGAGAACGAGTAAAATTAAAGAAATGTGTTTACCTCTAAAGCGATGAATGGAGGGGAAATCTGAGATCGGAGATGGAGAAGCATTGGGGAAGACTGTTCAGGCAAAACCAGAAACCGAGGGAGAAAAAGATGTCGAGGATGAAGGAGGGAATCAGATTCTGGGGAGATGTATTTTTAACCATTTTCAAAAGGATAATAAATAATTAATTGATATTAGCTTCGGTTGAATAACAATTTTAAAATTTTCAATTAATAATAATATTATAGAATTATTTGATCACGAAAAAAAATAAAAATATGTACAAACAAATTTTACGTAAAAACCGAAAAAAACTTTTTCTTTTATTAATTTGAGCATTAAAATTGCAAAATTACATAATAGTTAAATACATATATCTGTGATTTTACTTTTTTTAGAAAATCGTTGCTATTTCACGTATTTAGGTGATTGATATAATGTTGTGGAATTAGTAAAAATATTCCATTATTCTGCAAATTACCAACCATAATCGTATGTGAAATGAAGAGACAAAACAACCAATTAATTACTGTATTTCTCGAATATAAATTTATTTAAACGTGTGTTACTATTTAATCTAATCATATTTAGTTTGTTCTAAGATATTTTTTGTCCAACACCAAATAATTCCCCAAGATCAGGTGTCATTGCCATTTGCCACAATTACTTTTTGTTGTTGTTGTGATGGAACACTTTGATCTATGAGTACTAATTGGAACCTCGATCTCTATAGTGCTAAGCGTAATGTGATCACTGAGTGACTTACGGCCACTCGGGCCACTCCCCTCAAATCTAAACCGGATTACTTTTTGTCTACACATTTTACAATATGATGCCGGTACGTACGTACCAAAATCTCAAAGATGATCAAGAGGGAGCCACGTGTTATGCAGCTTCATTGTGTAACTCTACATGCAAACATCCCACGTGTTTCCCAACTGCATGTAACTCCAACACTTTCGTCACCTCAAATTCATATAATTAAACCATCCGTCTCCTTATATCTACACAACACAAAGGCATCGATTCTCTAGAGCTAAATTAAGGCCGCCTCGGAACAAGACCCATCGATACAGTCACAGAGCGATCATGGTGGCTAAAACCTTAGCACTATTCATAACATGCACCATCTTATTCTGCCACGTGGCAGCTTCCTTAGAAGACGACCTCACCATACGCCAAGTCACAGACGACCGACGAGCGCTCCCCAATCTCCTCGGGACACACACGGAGAGCAGATTCCGGGTTTTTATGTCGGACTACGGCAAGAGCTACTCCACGAGGGAGGAGTACCTCCACCGCCTCGGAATATTCGCTAAAAATGTCCTGAAGGCGGCGGAGCACGAGATGATGGACCCCACCGCCGTCCACGGAGTCACGCGGTTCTCTGACCTCACGGAAGAGGAGTTCGAGAGGATGTACACCGGAGTGGCTTATGTCGACCGCGGCCGAGGTGGTGCGGTTGGAGCAGAGGCACCCATGGTGGAGGTTGAGGGATTGCCCGAAGATTTTGACTGGAGGGAGAAAGGTGCAGTTACTGAGGTCAAGGATCAAGTATGTTCATCTATAGCTATGATTTACTTCTTTCGGTTCATAACGATACATGTTTTACATTTTGCACACACAGAATTTTCTTTTACAACATTTAATATACCTCTATTTGGTAGTAGATAGATTAGTTATTTCATTCTTATTAAACTTTAAGTAATAGAGATAAATTAGAAAACGTTATGCAATTTTTGGATAGAAAATAGGAAACATCTATCTTTATGAAACAATGTTTTTTTTTTTTAATCATCTGTTATAGAGAACGGGAATGACAGTATATGATTGCCTTGAGGCTTAGGATTACATCTATGGTACTTGGTAGCAACGGAGAAATAATATGATCTTTTTTTTTGTTTCAGCCAGAAACATAAGCAATGGAAACTAGTGAAATTCTTGTTTGTATTCTTTTGTTCTATTTTGTAATTAGTAATTAGCTTAGAGTAATCTAGAAGTAATTTATATTAGCTGAATTTATTATAATAGAATTTTATTAGTAAGTAGAAAATTTAATACGGAAATATCTTATCTTAACAAATTTTATGTTTTTTTGTCATGTCATATTTTATGTTATATCATCTATTCATCTTTTAATGAGCATTTTAATGTGGATATAAAGGGCGCATGTGGATCGTGTTGGGCCTTTAGCACCACGGGAGCAGTTGAAGGAGCCCATTTTGTCTCCAACGGGGAGCTTGTTAGTCTTAGCGAACAGCAACTCGTGGATTGTGATAAAACGGTATGTGTTAATCCATTCATTTGAATTATTTTCAAGCCGACTTAGATATATATGTATTTAGTATAATTTTTTGTAACTTGAAAATTTATTTGGTATATATATGAGTATAGTGCGATCCAAAGGACAAGAAAGCGTGCGATAATGGCTGTGGTGGAGGACTCATGACAAATGCCTACGAGTATTTGAAAGAGGCGGGAGGCTTAGAAGAGGAAAAATCATATCCCTACACCGGTAAACGAGGCCTTTGCAAGTTCGATCCTAAAAAGGTTGCAGTAAAAGTAGCCAACTTCACGAATATACCATTGGACGAGGACCAAATCACAGCATATTTAGTACAACATGGTCCCTTGGCAGGTGATGTAACTAACATTTTGTTTTGTGTTTGAAGCATGAATTAGGCCAGAAACCTCTTAATGATTTGTTGTTTTATGAACACAGTGGGATTAAACGCGGTCTACATGCAGACATATATAGGAGGAGTGTCGTGTCCGCTTATATGTAGCAAGAGGAAGGTTAACCACGGGGTACTTCTTGTTGGGTACGGATCAAAAGGGTTTTCGATCTTGCGGCTTAGTAATAAACCGTATTGGATTATCAAGAACTCGTGGGGGAAGAAGTGGGGAGAGAATGGGTACTACAAGCTGTGTCGTGGCTATAATATGTGTGGGATTAACTCAATGGTCTCCGCAGTGGTCACCCAAGTTTCGTCATAGATGGGTCTTGTCTTTTTCAAGGAAATTCCTCTGCACTCTCTTGGTTATGTTCTAGGGTTTCAGGTTATAGGAGTTTCTAGTATCGGGTGTCTTTGTGCGACCGTTGTCTTGTAGTTAAAAAGAAAATTAGGTAACATATTGAAGGTTTTAGCTTTTCTCAAAAAAATTATATATATATGGAAGGATATATTTTGGTGTATGATACGGGACTGCGCCTAAGCCACGGTCAAGCCAGGCCCAATAAAATTTTGTTCGGCTTTAGACCATAAGGTCAAAAATATTTCGAGTCCTTTTTAGCACCAAAAAAACAGAAAACAAATCTGTTTGATCATATTTCTCTAAGAAGAAAATCAATTTGACTATGGGTTCATGGGCCTAAACACCTCTGTCCTGCCTATTTTGACCGGGCTGGCCACAATTGAGGGGAGCTAAGTCGACGTCGAGGTTTTTGCCATGGTCCGTTCTTCATCTATTTCGTAGGTTTTTGTCTCTTTTTGCATCTGTTTGCTTCGCTTTTCACATAAGTCTTGAAATAGTACAAAATTTCCAAAATATATCCTATGAACTTCTAAAAACGCATCGACACGGTTATTACTTATTTTATTTTTGTCAAGAAAGACCCGATAATTATGTAGTACACTACCTATGGAATTTGACATGCTAAATCAACAAGTAGATAACTCGGCTACACTTCGCACAATTTATAATCACGTCACTGCACATTGAATCTGTAAATTATCTCTCAGCATAAAACATCTTTGTCTAACCCAATGATGTATGGGTTTTCTTCCCAAAACAAACTTTGAAGTACGATCATTCTGCAAACAAAACTACAAACTACAAACATAGGGGTTAGATAGTGTGTATTCCTAAATTAAGTAGATAATCTTACAAATTTTTTCATTACTTAATTACTTTGATTTAGTATAAAATACAAACGCATCTTCTTTTAGGTTGTGGGCCGTGAAGCTCATGCTTTTTTATTCATTTGTTTGCTTTATCTCAATTCCTTTTAATGGAATTATTAATTAATAAAAAGATAACTGAAAAAAGAGAATTTACAAATATGGTTAAGAAATTGACCGAGTCAGGTTACCATATTTTGATGATGTTGTTGTTGTCGTATTGTGGAATGAGACGTGAGAGTGGGTCACACGATGCCTGTCCGGTGTTGGGCAAGAGTATCCCACTCAAAAAGATCTTCTTCTATTACTAACCTCTCTTCTCTTCTTTTTCCTTTTCCTTTTCTTTTTCTTTGTGAAATCTCAGATTTTCAACCCCTCAAAAGACAAGAAAAGTCTATTGAATAGGAACATAGAGTGCGAACTCGAAACCCACTTTGTTCAAAAAGTTTCACTTTCGGCGTTTTTTAGATCCGATTAGTAGAAACTAGACAAAAGCTTCTCAAACCATTGGGATAATAGAACTACAGTCTCTTTTTATAAGGTTTAATGCTTAAAAACACATATCTAGTTGTAGTCAATATATGACAAAACAGTTTACAACTATTTTCACAATCTAAATGCGGTTAAGTTATTCGGCTTGAAGGCAATTATGTAAATATTTTCAGATTTAAATCAACACTAGGCCTAATCAACAGTATGTTTGGAGAAGTGAATCATTTTGACCGTTTGTTTTTAATTCAAACCAAACCAAGCCAAAATATGAATACGGGCGATAATAATAAATGTAATAAAATAATATATACCAACCAAAACAATCCAAAAGTTAGATCTACGTACTATCGCAAAAGATATTTATAATCAAACTAAGCCAAAACCGAATCTACATCAAAACCATAATGATTTTGGTGACTTTGATACGTTTCTTTCAAACTAAAGTAACCCGAACTCGAACCCAAACTCTATTCGAAACCGAAACTACCGTTGAGTCTTGAGAGCATAGACAAACCATCGAATAATTTGTCCATATGAAAGATGGCATCACGTAAAGAAGCAACCAAACTAAAGATGAAATTTGCTATTAGATATACTTTTATATTTGGAACGACGCATAATTGATAAGAATGAAAAGATCTCCCACTTAAATTTTCGTTTTAAAAAGTTATATAAGTTGTAAACAAATGAAAATATTGTTTCGAGTGTCGGTGGATGAGACCGAACCGACAATCAAAGACGTGGGGCTACTCACAGATATATGACGTTCTCGCACCGTCCCTCCCTCGGCGCACGCACACGCGCAAGAACCAAACGACAACATTTGTTTTCTTTTTGGAATTTATAATACGTTTCAATTCCTAACCAAACTTAAAATAAATCACGATAATGAGATTTTGAATCCCTCCAATGAGGTGATCACATAACAAATTCCTTGATACGTTATATTCATTAGAGGCTCCCCAAGTTCATAATTTATTTGAACCCACGTGAAATTAAGTCAATTAACCAACGAGATTTTTTGGTGTTTACACGTAGTTTTTTTACACATTAAAAGAGATTCCGACAAAATTTAATAGTAGAAAATACTATTGAATACTCCCTCTGTTTCATTATAAGTAATGTTTAAGATTTTTGCACACGTATTAAAAAAACACAAATTTTTTATTTAATTTATCTCTTTCTTAAAAGTATTATTAACTACAACAAATTCAACCAATAAAAAAATATATAGAATTATTTCATTGGTCAAAAAAGTTAAATACATTTAAATTTTGCATAGAAACTAGAAAACATCACTTAATTTGAAACGGATGTAGTATTAATGATACAAAGTTGTGACCCTTTGTTTTTTATATATTTATTGTCATTAATAGTGTTGTGTCTCGAGCTCCAAGAGTGTTATATTGGATGACTTCCGCATATAAATGATTAGACAATTTGATCAGTAACTCCTTAATTAGCGGAATAGCAGAATAATTTTGTGATTTTGTAGGCTTTTATCGGCCATATCTCTAACGCTCGTAAACAAAGCAAATAGAACTGTACATTTTAAGATTCATTTGGTTGTTTAAATAACTTATCTGGAGTTAGCAGTGGAAATGTCAAAGAAGAAATCATGATGTTTATAGGAAAACAAAGACAAACCGAAATTACAGGAATCATGTTTTTTTATTTGCAGCATGAATGAAGGAACTTGACCCCTTTTCTCCTCATGTCTCGGAACTCAAACACAAACTCAAATCTATACAACAAATCATAACCTGAGAAGAAAGAAAGATAAACCTTATCCTAAATTATCTAAATAAACCAAAAGAGATCAACAGCAACAACCTCGTTCTTAATCATCGTTCCCTCGCGGTCACACCGATATCCTTGTCCCTTGTCTTCTGATCTGCCCTACGGACGGATTGCTTGAACGCTACGGTTGGAGCAATTCGGCAGTTTCTCCTTTGATGCTCAAGAACAAGTTCCCCGGCTAACCAGTCAAGCTTCTCGAAATTGCTCTGTTCATCGATTCTTTTACCTCCAAACAAAACCGATTCTACATTCTTTTGCTTTAGCATCTCCTCTGCTACTCCAACCAGCATATTCACATTGCTCCCACTCGGGTCTGTGTCTATGTTTGGCCTGCAAGGTCCTAAGCTCGACCCATTCGCCTGCAACAAAAACCCATCACTTAGTAACTACATAAATCTTAATTATATAACTCACTCCAAGAATGGCTTGTGAGGAATCTACAAGTACATGTCAATACTTTATGATTTCGTTTTAGACAAGCACCATGATCCAACATAAACCAGACAACTAGGATTCGGAAACGAACTTATAACACCAAAGATTTGACGGGTAAGCTGCAGAATTGCATACTTTTTTCCACCATTTTGCGATTCCACAAGATTATTTATCAATCACAAATTTTCACTAAATCAAAAGAAATATGCTAATGTGCTACTTGTTTAAGAAAATCAACTATATTTTTCATGTTATCTTACGCAATTCCGCAGTGTTACCAATCAGAATCCCAAGTCGATCGGATCACAAACCAACCACTGAGCATTTTCTTTTTATACCTGAATCCGGAGGTAGTTGCTGCTGCGGCAGTGACCAAAAGCCATGGCCACAGCTTGATCGACGGTGTCTGCAGCACCGTCGTTAGAAATAAGAGCGGCGGGGCGAGCCCAATGCTTAGCCGTCCACTTGATAATCCGGTCATACTCATAGCTCACATCAAGCAGCTGACCCATGCCAAGAGACAAGACAAGCAAATCCTCAACTCCTCGCACGAACGGAAACTCCTGCTTGTTGTGCAGCACGTGCGTGATCGCAGCCGCCGTTGGATTGCTCATGGCTAATCCTCCACCGATCGCCACACACTTGGTCCGTCCATCGACCGATTTCATCTCCACCGGCTCGAACACCCCAGGCTCAGCCCAAGTCGCTCTGCAAACCTCCCAGAGACGAAAATCGTAGCCGTCCGTCTCGAGCGCGTCGGCGCGTGAGAACAGGAACGGAGCAGAGCTTTTGAGGTCGTAGCAAGGTACGAGCACCGGTTTGAGCGTGTCCTTTAAGGTTAGCTCCGAGAAGGACTCCTTCATCACTTTCTGTAGCTTCGCCGTCCCCGAACAACCCGACCCGGTTCTCATGACCCGTTTCATGAGTGAAGAAGAAGATGACCCGTAAAGACCCTTGGCGTTTTTCGTTAGGAACTGCCACGTGTCCTCTGCTCTGAAGATCGGACGGTTACCGTCTCTCGACCCGAATAGCATCGCCGTGAAAATCCCGCCTATACCGGACCCGGTGGCTACGTCGAAGTAATCGGCAATTCGGGCATTCGGGTCGCCCGATTTCGACTTCAGAGCGTGTTCTAGATAAGCCAGCGCCTTTCCGGCTAGAATCCCTCTCATGCCTCCTCCATCGATGCTCAGGATACAGATTTTCCCTCTCTGGTTCTTAATCGATCCAGGAACGGCGTCAACCGCAAGCGCCGAATTCACGGGTTCGGGTTCGGATTTCGGGTTGAAATTTCTGGGAACTGTGATTTTGGTGTCGTCGTCGTCGTACCCGAAAAGAAATTTGCTCTCGAGAATCGAGAAAATCTCGTAGCTGAGCTTGTCCGTATCGATGCTCGGTTCCTGCATATCCGCCAAGAGGCTATTATCATTCGCCGATTTAGAAACCTCCATAGCCGCCGTATCTCCGCCACTTCCTCCGCCACTCTGTTTGATTAAATGCTTAACGGAAGCCGTCGTGGTTCCTCCGCTCGACTTAATCGGTTTATTGCGTGCTCTTTGCATGATGATTGAGAGAATCAAATCCAGTATTTGACCCAAATAAGACAAAATCCCTAATTCTTTTTGTCTACCATATGAACACAAGAGACTCAGATCAAACCAGCCGTCTTTCGTCAAACCAAAGTCGCTTCTCAGATTCAATCACCAGGGAAAGAAGAGAGAAGAAAAGGTTTAGTCTTTCTCTTCTTTTGCGCGGAATCTTCAAATTCTTAAACTTTTGTTTAAATTTTCTCTTGTTTCAAACACGAGCTCGTCTTTTGTGGAGAAAAGTAAAAGACTAAATATCTGAATCAGCCTTAAAAGGGTGAATCTTTTACTTTTAATACAAACACTGATATATACACCAAGAGATTAAGAAGAGAAAGGAGAGAGAATGGGCAAGAACACAGGAGTTACAGAGGATGTCTGTTTTTATATCGCACGCTTTACTTAAACCCCCCACCCCACCAAACCCAGATTGAAGAGAAAGGAGAAGGCAGACAAAACGCGGATTAATTATACTTAAATGAGAGAGGAACGAGCAATAAATTATTAATTTTTATAATTTTTATTTTCCTTATGTACTATACACCAATATGAGTGCTACAATTTTGCCATCCAGAGACTTGCAGTTGCATTCACTTTTACAGAGACATTATTATTTCTTTACTTTGAATAATTATAGTTGTGTTTCATTAAATGCTGATATGTTGGCAAGAAAAGTGAGTTTTAATCCTCAAAATTTCCATATGTGATATGAAAAACTCCTGCTTACATAACAGTATAATACTAACTTTTGGATTTAATATTATATTTATCTATATCTGCTAATTGGTTTTCATATAATAACACTTTAAAAGGCAGTAAGCAATTGTTTCTGTTTAGTTTACCAATGAAATCATAGATTGGAAAAAGAAAAAAAAAATGTAGGACATCTAATTGTTTTAAAACTTGAGACGTTACTTAAATTTGGAAAATAAAGTTACTTGACCTAATCTTCTTACTCTGCCTCTCTGACTTTCTTATTTTTATATACCAAATGTAACGCTATGAGGAAAATTAATGTTTTTTTTTTCCCTTCCCTAGTGTTCCCTCATAGATGAAATGCAATCAAGAAAAATGAAATTCTAACAAAAAGAAAAAATAATTGTATATATATTTTGACCTTTACGGAAAAGAGATGTCTAGTATATATATATTTTTTTGTCAACAAAATACATCAGAAACGTGTGTGGGGGGACTCTGGAAAATAATTATAGAATTTTTCAATGATATATTAGATATTAATCATATTATATTAGATGATGTAAAATTTGACAAGTCAAAGTTCTATCGTGTTCTCTAATTTTTGTTTTATACAGAATTAATATCTATTTGCTATGTCACATTTTGTTGTAATCGTATCGATTAAGTCCGTTCTATATAGTGTATATAACGTACACCAGAAAGCTTTAACAAAAAAAAAAAACATACACCAGATGGTCTATCTGATGTGATAATGTGTATCTTTTGTGAATTTTGGAAGGACCATCAAAAGATCCGGATAATTAAAAAAATAATATTGACATCTAAAAAGCCAACTTCATTTTCTTTTTTAATCCGCGTAAAAGTGTCAGTGCCATAATAAATCGACAAACTATAATTCGAAAATTGTAAATTATTAATAAATGGTTGTACCATAAATGATTCAGTTAGTGTCCCGAATTACTTGTAGCCATAATCATCCATCAAATTTATTAAAACTGAAAATATGTCTCAGACTAAGTATAAAGTATTTGACCATCATAAATAATAATGACTATGGAATTCGTATGAATTCCAATAATAAACGAAACAACATTAGCGAGGATCAATGACTGACAAGGAAACATAGTTGGTCGACGACGACGAACCAGCGTCATCAAAGGAACTTTTTCTAATGCAAGGAAAACTATAACCGGATGGTTTAGGCAGAGGAATCGTTGCTTCGCTTCCAATCATCACCACAACTAACGCCATCGTTGGTCTATCCTCTGCATGTTCTTGAACACACAAACGACCTATTTGCAAGCATCTTAGAATTTCTTGATGATGAATCTACATTAATGCATGGATCTACCACCTCTAGCAAGGTGCCTTCTTCCCAGTTCCTCCACACCTACTCACAACAGTTGTTTGATTATATATGTTTAGCTAACAAATTAAAAGATAAAGATCAAACCTAGCTAAGACTAAGAGGATTTGCTTACGCAGCTGAGAAGACTGGTGTCTCCGTTTGAGTTTCTAAATTTCGTATTCCTCTTGCCACTTAATATCTCAAGAAGCAATACACCAAAACTGAATACATCCGACTTCACTGAGAATATCCCGTCTCTCGTGTATTCCGGAGACATGTAGCCACTACGTAATTTTAAAAATCAAAATCAAAAGTGAGATGATTTTTCTTCAAAGTTAGAGTTTAAATAAAAGCTATTTTTTGTTTTTTTTTGTAACTTTCAGAGTAATGATGATAACAGTGATGTTTTGAATACTTACAAAGTTCCAACGAGCGTCCTTGTGTTGGCTTCAGTCTCTTCTCTTCCAATGAGTCGGGCCATCCCGAAATCCGAGATCTTGGGGATCATATCTTTATCAAGCAAGATGTTGCTTGCTTTCAAGTCTCTGTGAACGATCCTAAACCGTGAGTCTTGGTGAAGATATTGAAGTCCTCGTGCAATTCCATTGGTTATTTCAAATCTTCTCAGCCAATTTAGCTTAGTACGTTGGGTATTGTCTACGAATTGATCACAAAAGGGACTGGATTAAGTTAGGTAATTATCCAAAGACATTCAATTGTATATAGATGTAAAACAAGTGACACTAACCACCAAAGAGATAAGAGGCGAGGCTTAGGTTTTCCAAGTACTCATAGATCAATATATGCTCTTCGGAGTTAACGCAAAACCCAAGAAGGCGTACAAGGTTTATGTGTTGAAGCTTCCCGATTAAATTCACCTCGTTCGTGAATTGATCCTTACCCTCAACTGACATCTTTGACAGTCTTTTAACGGCGATTTCTGTTCCGTCAACTAACCTCCCCTGTTATCACTCAATTAATCACATATAAGTTTGCATACTTTTTTCTTTATTTTTGGGTTCTCTTTTTGGATTTTCTAAATTATTTTTTCATAAGAAAACTGTAATATGGCTCATAATATAATGTAAAAAAATTATACTAAAAAAAAAACTATAAATGTGTCATGGTTTATATTAGCCTGACTCAGTGCTAATATGGAGTTAGGCTAAGGTATGTGCGGCAAGAATATGGAGTTATTCTTTATGTGGCTTTTGACTTGTGCTCTTGAAAACCTGACTTTTGGTGTTTGGTTTGAGATATGTTTGGTAGGTATTTAATTGCAAAGTTATTTGTTGTACAATTAGCTGCAGCCCTACCGTTTCATTCAGTCAGACATGATGCTACTTTATCCGAAAATCTATTGAGACAAAAGTTATATATATCGAGAATGTGATCACATCATCATTATTGGAAATTATTTTGGTTGTAAGTTATTTATAGATACCTTAAGATATTTAAGTGGGTATTTCTGAATGATTCAATCTCTTGCCTTTTATTTTATTTGCTTACGGTTAGTTTATTGGACATTATATACAACTAAATAAATATTCGGTGTATTAATATCTAATTTAATCCAAGAGAACTTAATATGTATCATATTTTCAAAAAAAAAAAAAAACTTAATATCTTATCTGCAAAAAAATGACCTTTTTTAGTATCTGTAATTTTTTAGGTTATCGATCGTGGGGGCAATCAATAGATTTAATTTTAAGTATATTGAATTATAAAGATAACTCATATAAATTGTAGGGGTCTTAAATAATAGCATTGCTAAATGCTTGTTCCATATTGTTTTGCACGGACATAATAACGTAATGATAAAAATGATAAGAATTATTTATAAACTTTATTATTTTGTCTTGAATTACAATAATTGTAGTTTTCAACTATACAAGATTTATATTTTGATATACTTTTTTCACACTAACAAAATTTTTTATCAAACTAAATCAATATTACATATTTTGTAATTTATATATTTTTGAGATTAAATTTAACTGCACGTATGATGCGGGTAACACCTAGTATATATACGTCCATATTATGGACATTCAACATGATTAGCTAGCTTTTAATTAACGTATTGTATAGCATATCTATATGTTAATATATGTCTACAAGTCAAATTATATTTTGGAATTATATAAGAATTTATAACGAGGGCAAACTAATATTGTGAAAATAGATTAGTCAGATTAAGATTTTCGTCTTGTATCGATACATAAGTGAAAATGATATTGCTGTTTGTTTTGTTTTAGTAAGCATCTAGTCGTCTGTCTAATCTTACCAGAACCGTGCTTGGCTTTATAGGAATTGGGCAAGTGCCCTAGGCCACATTGTTTATAAGTATTTTAAAGGCCACATTTTCAGAAAAATTTTCTAGTTCAGCTGATTTTTGTGTAATTTTTTTTTGAAGTCTTATTCCCAAAGTTCGATTCCAGATTATGATTCTTATTGTTTTCCTTTGGGTTTGTCTTTGTCCCATATCTTTTTTTTTTTGCATGTTTAGCTTTTGTTTTTTTTGAATTAAAATGTAAGCTTTTCTACGGTTTTTTTTCCTAACATTTCCTCACATTTTTTAAAACTCATCATTTTTCATTTTATAACTGTGTTTTATTGTATTTCATGGTTGTATTTTACATTATTTTCTATAAATAGTGTTTTAAAACTTCAATATATTATATATTTTATGTTTTTCCAATGGATTGTAAAGAATTTTTTTTTATAATATTAACAAACTTATTTCTTATCAATCAATTAAATATAATATATTTTTTAAAAACATGTTAGTTTACTTTAAAAGGCCACAATTTTAGAAATTTGCCACAAGCCTCTAAATTTGTAGGCACGGCACTGAATCTTATAGTGTTTTACATTTCGTACCTTGTAAACGATGCCAAAACCGCCTTCTCCAAGCTTGTTGGAGGAACAAAAATCGTTGGTTGCCATGAAAATTGTCCGAAACTCTATTTGTCAGTGTTTTCATGTCCGACCCGAACCTGCGGTCGAACCGGTAAAACCGGTGAACCGCTAAACAATTCGGTTCGGATCTAGCACTAAAATTGACTGCTTAAAAACCCGATACAACCCGGAAAAAACCGCCATTAACCCGTGACCCAATGACCCGGTATCCACCGGTTCGAAACACTCTTCTCATATATTTAAAAAAAATGATTTTAGAAACCTTTTATTCCATATAGAATGTTTGTTTTGACCTTTTAAACCTAAAATCTAGGGTTTTCAAGTTTTATATTTGAGTTTTTAACTCGTCTTTTCCAAATCATATCTCAAACAAGCAATCTTGGTGAGTTTCGACATCATGCTTCTCTCTGTGAGTCTTTGTGATGATTCTCATGTTTGTGTGCCATGTTCCACTTGATTTCGGATATGTCAAGATTGGTTGATGTGATGCTATTTTATTATTATTTTAGTGTTTTCGTTTTGGATTAATTTGGATTTAGAATGTTTACGTTAAGATTATTATTAGACATCTTTGTAATGATTAATTTTCACTTCTTTATTTCTATCATTGTTTTAAAAGTTAGATTTAAGTTGGTATTTTGGTGGTATAATGAATTATATTTGCTAAATTAGTAAATTGTTACTAAGTTATTGACCCGTGGTTCACCCCAGTCAGCCCAGTAACCCAGTGACTCGGAAAGTAATCCGGTTCGATGTCCGGGTCTGTTTTAAAAACATTGCTATTTGTGGAAGTGGCAAATCCTCGTTTGCTCCCGTCGAGTCTCTTGTCCTTGAGACCTTGTTGATTAACAAGTCTGTGTTCCTCGCTATGATGCGATTGTTTTCATTCAGGGGAAAAAATATATACATATAAATCAAGATTTGAAATAAAAATCTGCTGATAAAGATAAAACTATAAGAGTTATTAGTAATACATACCAATTGCTCTTGCTCGCTTCTGTTTTCTTTTCCAAAGGCAGAACACGAAAAAACTCAGAATAACTATAACGGTAATTCCAGCAATGATCAGACCTATGTTTTGTCTACTTATCCTTCTCTCCTCCCCTGAACAAAAAATCATATCAAAACCTGTGAGGCTAATTAACATGGCCTATTATTATATATGTTGCTACTAACGTGGCTTGATGAATTTTCTTAACCCAATATTTTAGTTTGGATGGTTGCATATACGAGAGCCTAAGCTAGAGGATAGAATTTACCAAGTTCAGTAGCTGCCACTCTGACATATAGATCATGACCGTCCATTGTGAAAGTCCTGATGTCAACAAGCTCGGCTCTCCAGATCAGACAACCCGACCCGTTATTCCGTGTATCCATGTTTGCAAACGCTGTGCAATTGCAATCTTGAAGGCACCTCTTTCTACATTCTTTCAAGCCGATTCCCCTGTCCACGATTGCTTCCTCTGTATCCGGCAACTTCATTTTCTTCAGCGGGAGAAACTCATCGCCGTCGCAGGTCAACGGCATCTGCCTCTTGCATCCCACGCCTGGCCCAACTCTTGGCTCAAATCCTACGAAACAGTTACACTTGGTTGATGGTTCCATGTCGCAATAGCTGTTGGATCCACATATATCGTAATTATCGCACATGTCGGTGGGTGACTCCCACAAGGAAATCCAGACATCTGTCGTTGGGGACCATATAAGCCTCTGTACTGTTCCACCAGAAGTCAATTTGAGTTTTGAGAGAAACTTCTCCTCCTTAACTCCAAACGAGTATGTTACCTCGTCCTCTGTCATCGTGAAGTTAAACAGCATATTTGAGTTGTAAGTTCACCACTCTTTCCCCCTTCCGAATGAACCTCTGCGGTAGCCCCTGAGTGTCGACTTCGTAAGAAAAATCTCCGCTTGATGGGTCATATGGGCTCTTCCACGATGTGAGCTTTCGATCGATGTTGCTGTGCTTATCCCAACCCAGTTTCATCTCCGGGAGTAAAGTATCTGTTGGGTAGTCAAAACTCTGCCACAGAAACTCCTCCGGGTTGTTAGAGTATCTAAGCACCAAATTCCCACTGTCTAGTAGCTCTGCTAACACCGGAGATTGAGTAGATTGGTTAGTGTGTGTCGTTGACCAGACAAGGGTATCAAATGGGCCAAGGAGGACGAGGTTTGCGTCCAAAATTTTGAGGATTCCCGTGGAACTGGCTAAAGGACTGTCTCTGTTGGCAACCCATAGATAGTCTCTCTTATATATTGCTTTGTACCATATCCCCAGGTACCAACGACCACCACTACCATTGGGTTTAAAGAAGCCGAGTTCAAATCTCTTATTGGGCGAGAGTAAGGTTCGGTTGTTCAAGGGGGTGAGATGTTCATCACTTGATAAAGAATTATCAAGTAATGAAACTAAAGGAAGAAAAGTAGAAAAGGAAAGAAAACAAATGGTGTATCGGAGACTTATCATCTTCTTTAAAAAGAAAAAGATTACGGAGAAGCAGAGATTATCAAACGCACTACTGATCAAACGTGCTTTAAAATTTACTGTGGATGTTGAATGACCGTACAGGAGTGGAGCTGTACAAATTCCTCAAGTTACCGGCGACACCTGAACCGATCATTTCGACCAAGAAAACTGATGAGAGGATTTAGGATGAGTTGTGAAGAAACCAGAAAGGCTGTTGATGATGATAGAAACTGTATATATTATACCCTTTTTATTGTTGTATGCAATGAATTGAGATAATTAAATGAATTTTGGTTTCTTAAGTCAAGATGAATGTGGGCTAGAGTATTAAATGGAGTTTAATTCTCGTAAAACATGCAAGTATGCTTCTCCTCCATAATCCTCATTGTCCATTTGCACATAAACAAACAAGTACAAACTGCAAACAAATAGAGAGAATCGCCCTTTCGATTAATTAATTAATTAAAATTACCATTTACCTCTTTTTTGGTATGTATTCGATCAGAATTATTAATAATTTTTCCTAGTGTTTTTTTACTAATTGAGAGACCACAGGAAAATAAAAGATTTTTTTTTCATGATTTCAATGTTAACTTTGATTAGGCAATAAGATAAATGATTGTTCAGAAATCTATATATATAAAGTTACCTTTGTTCTCTTCTGGTGCTGTCACTTCAGCAGTCAAATTTGCCACATCATCAGTACTAACTATCAAACATCACAAATCTATATTACGAGTAATTGGGATTGTGGCCTTAATATTTCAATTCCTTTTGCTGCCCATTCTCGACTTATAATGAGTATCCACACTTTTGGGCTAACATTTACAAAACCAAATTCTCTGGTTTAGTGGCCCAAATTTGAAAAAAAAAAAACCAAACCATACCTTCTTCGATTGTGCGCCGCAAGGAGTCAGCACCTTACGTTGAAAATCTGCGGGAGGAGTAACCTTCACATTCTACCACCTGCTCGCCGGAAAAAGGGTCACTGGCGTCCATCGGAATAGAATTCATCTACCTCGCTCATCTCACCGACCATAGAGACGCGAATGTATTCCCTGCTCTTCAAATTCCAGACGTTACAAATCCATTCCTCCAATTCTTGCCTTCAATTTCAGACCCGATCAAATTCATAACGGTAACCAGGTATAATTAGAGGCAATTTACAGCACCCCCACTACTCCATCTTTAATTCTAATTAACTACAATTCACACATTCACTCCTATATATATATATCCACTGTCAAGCACTCATCACATTCATCTACTGCTCTCCTAATTTATCACTCTCTACACATAAAAAAATGCAAGGTCCTTATGTTGCATTCTCTCAACTGAAATCTGGTCGGGGTGTCCAACGTGTTGTAGCTAGGTTGCTCCGGTTTCGGCAAGCTCGCAACGTTAAGAAAGGCGGTGAGTTGATGGGCGTTGACATGGTGCTCATTGACGAAAGCGTAAGCAAACCTTAATTTCACCAAACGATTAAATCCCAACAATCTGCTTACAAATATTTTGTAATCAAACTCTAATAGATTTTTTTCTCAGAATACTCTGATGCAAGGATCCATACACGACACCAGCTCCCAAGTTTTCAATCATTGATGCACGAGGGATCACTGTATCTCATCTCTGGCTTTGA